>JASSUY010039024.1:6544-44682 GCA_032466535.1 Forpus xanthops
CCATTTTCCCCGGGACTGGGGAAGAAAAAGAGGGGGGGGTGCACAGAACTGTTTGAGGGGGCCTCAAACTACGACAAAGGTGGAACATATTTCACAAGATCTTTCAGGAAATGGCGAGGAAGTTAGATTTTGTTTATGAAACTTGAGTTCTGCTGACCTCTAATCCCATCAGTGCATTCTCCTGTGAGTACTGTAGGTTATTAGGGGACACTGAAATGCAGGATTGCAGAGGATGAAGATTAGACCCAAACACCTTAGTTACAGTATCATTGTTTCAGACAAGAGGATTGGTAGAGATTGACTTATGTAATACTGTTACTGTCTCAAAGTGTCTGAGAATGAAGTCTTATGTACCTTTCTGTGAGCTTATTTCAGTGCTGTGGAGAATGTCGCAGAATACTGAGGGGAAAAAATAAACACCAAGCAAATTTTCATATGTAGTTATGGTTAGCAAAGTCCGTAATTGATCTATTAGCTGTTTCTCAGGAATCAGTTATGTGGCATGAGCTGTAGTATTGTTACAACTGTTTTATTATGTTGCTAATTCTGAGAATATTTTTGCCTTTGCAAAGCACTGCATCTGTCAGATTAAGCTATGACTGATGTTCCAACATCCTCAAACACCTTTCTCTAGATAGCATAAAGAGCACTTCAAGGCAACTTTAAAACAATAATTAATAATCACAGTTTTATTTTTTAACAATTTTAAAGAAAGCATCATTTCTCCATAAAGATGGGGGGAGGAGGAGGGAGAAAATACTGCCAGAACATAAGAAGTAATGACTGCACATTAAAGGAGACAGTCACTAGCTAATCCACAAGCTAGAACATTAACTATTTCTACTTCAAGGCAGAATTACTCTTCTGGAACTATAATGAATATTAATAGGCTCATAAAATATTATTTAGTATGAAAGCCTCAGTAACCACTGCATTACTTGTTTCCTTTGCAGCCATGAAATTATCTCTTTATCTGGATTTCATTCTTAAAATTGGCTACCAATTTCAACTTCCAGAGTAACAGGCTACAAACGCTGTTAACCAGCAATAAATACTCGTTTAAGCATGATTTCTAAAGTAATTTTCAATATAATCATTATATTAAATTTCAATGCAAGTTTCCTTTAACAAGAATTGAAATCATATTTAGTATTTGACTTCCTCAGGAAACAGCATAGAGAAATACTTTTTCAAAATCCAGAGTGTATTAGTGTTGTGCTTAAATTCCAACTGGCAACTAAGAACCATGCAGCTATGTGCTCACTTCCCCTGCTCCCCAAGCATATGGGGAGGAGAACTGGCAAAAAAAAATGATAAAACTGATGGGTTGAAATACAAGCAGTTTAATAACAGAAATAAAGTAAAATATGTAAAAATAATAAAAAAATAAAGACAGAAGTATGAACAAACCAAACAAGCTAAACCCCAAACAGATAGGCTAAAAAAGGAAGAAATACAGTGCATAGCTATGTGTACAATACAAACTGCAAATACAAAAAATGCAGACACAAAAGATGCACAATACAAAAATAGTTTCTCACCGCTCTCTGACTGATACCCAGCCTGACCTGAGCAGCAATTGGTCCCTTCCAGGTAACTCCACCCAGTTTCTATACTGGGGATGAAGTGCTGTGGTATGGAACATCCCTTTGGCTAGTTTGGGTTATGTGTCCTGTCTCTGCTTCCTCCTGGCTTCTTGTGCCCCTCCTCACTGGCAGAGCAAGAGAGACAGAAAAGTCCTTGATCAGGGTACGTGCTACTTAGCAACAGAAAAAAAAGAAGAGAAAAGGTGGTTCTAATTCATTACCCCATCATCAAAAGGGAAGCATTTGGTCACTGAGATAATTTAAATATCTCAAATGAAGACTGAATAAGATGCCTTTTCTATCCAAGAATCAATTTATTTCTCTGGAGGGTGTTTCGACCTGCTTTATGTTACTTTATGGTTCATAAAAGATTGAGTTTATGATTGTGTTCTTGAATATCAAGCACTAATGTTAGTAAGTAATTCTATATCAAAAAATTGCTTAGTTTTTTTTAAATTACTAGTAATTTTTAATTAAAAATTCAGAACATGCTGTTTCATCTGTATACCTCAGGCTGCTGTAAAGTCAAAAGGAACAAGCTTTCCCAAAAGAAGGCTGTCAGGTTTTTTTATTTGGACTTTTTTTGGTAACTCATCTACTCGTGTTTGCTTGCTTTGGTTTTGTTCTTGCATCTGTTTAAATATAGAAAAATTATTACAGTCAGAATAAGTTTGTAAAGGTGGTCGGTAATGACCAAGGTACCTGGATTTCCTAAGCCTATCTGACGTTTACACTATAAAAAGAGAATCTGGAGGCATAGTTTTACACCTAGATTATATGAAGGTACTTTGAAAATGCTGTAAATGGGGTCAAGGGGATAAAAAAAATTAATTCAAATTTTGCACAGCTTGTGAGCTTTTCTACGTGCATTAGTGTAATAGAAAACTGTATTACAGGATATTGGGTAAGTTTTTGGATTGCATAACCTCACATATCCATTACATACAATAAAGAAAAATTGGCTCAAAAAAGTGTGCATTCAAAGAAATATATTGGAGAAAAAACCCTTTTCGTTCACTCCATTGTTCATAGTGAATTACATTCTGGCAAAGTGTTCTTATTTCAGGAAATTTCATTACTAACTTCATTTCCAAAACATAATAGCGCAATTTCTAGTGTTACTGTAGTATTCCTACATAATGAGGAATACTCATTAATCAAATTCCTTTGAGTTTGGTATTTTTTTTCCATTTTAATATTGTACTTCTACAATGTGTTTTGTTGTCTTGTATGTCTTTGAAATTTACAGCTATCCTAGCACACCCATACATTCCATTTGACAAGAAGTTTATAGTAATTGCCGTCTTCTTCATAGGTAGTAAGGTGCTTTCACTGTGTTCAGATAGTTGGATCATTTTCCTGTCTGTCATCTATTTATAGTATATTCTGCCTTAGTTTTATTTAGTTAGTGTTTTAACTTAAATTATTTCCTGTTTAATGTTTTCAGGCCTTAGTTTTGTCTCTCTTTTCTTGTTTCCAAGTCAACAAGGATCAATTAAATGCAAAAGTTGTGCACATATGCTCCTGATCCATATGCTTAAGGATGCCTTAGAATAAAAAGGAGAAATACAGAGCATTGTATTTCTTTGTATGATCCCAATCATGGGATTTCTGAGCTTTTTTACCCTATATTTGACTTTTTTTTGTAGTTTGTTCATAAAATATGGTAAGGGACAAAAGTGAAAAAGGAAGTGATTTGTAAGGGGTTTGGTGATGTGTCCTTTTGGAAAGCAGAAATGTGTATCTGTCCTATTAACTTGTGTTTCCTGAGCTAATTTGAGCTATGTGGAGGAGAGACCTGCTTCTAAATCAAAATCATCTCTTTAGTAAGTTTTTAGTACTCAGCTTATTCTAAAGATCTAAAGCTACAAATTTTGGAGAGGGCAGAACAATTGCGATATTCCATAAAATATATGAAGGTGTTTTTAAGAGGCAGAATATTGATCTCAAGTACATCTAATGATCTTATTAGTCTTGTTTGCAACAGTTGCTAGTACAGATAAGGCCAGTCTTTTTAGTACGTGAATAATATGCTTAGATAAATGGGACAGATTCAGTAGTGATAGGAGAAGGGGTAACAGGTAACAGGTTCAAACTTAAACAGGGGAAGTTTAGATTGGATATAAGGAAGAAGTTCTTTACTGTAAGATTGGTGAGGCACTGGAATGGGTTTCCCAGGGAAGTTGTGAATGCTGCATTCCTGGCATTGTTCAAGGCCAGGTTGGGCAGAGCTTTGGGTGACATGGTTTAGTGTGAAGTGTCTGCACATGAGAGGGGGGTTGGAACTAGATGATCTTGAGGGTCTTTCCAACCCTTACTATTCTATGATTCTATGATTCCGTCATAACAAGTTGTTACAAGCTGATGACATCATTTGCTGACGTCACATTCTGAATGAAGGAAAATGTAATTTGCATATTGCTATTTTAAGTTTAGGCATGTAAGATCAATTTCATCCTGTAGTTATGGAAGTCTTATGGTTGAAGATATGCATGAAAAGTTCTTTCTTTTTAATAAATCTTATTTCTGTAAGTCTTGATCTCTTGTCATCAAGCATTTGCCTGGTTAATATGCCGCTGGTTTCTCAAGTGTTTATTGGTAGTTTCCTGTATGCTGTCACTGCTAAAAATATTTGGATGTGTGTAGAGTTAAGACTGTGGAACCCCAGAATTTAAGCTGCTGCAGCTGTATATATATATATTGACAACTGTAGCATTAGAGAGGAAGAAATACAAAATATTCCATTCTGTCAAAGCTATATTCATGGTCTCAGATAATTGTATTCTAAACTCTGATATGTCGTCATCATTCCTGGCTTTCTAACTGCTCAAAACCATACATCTCCTAATTACATGTGATAATTGCTTATATATTCATTGGGGAGATACATGCAACCTGACTTCAGTAGGAACATGGATTATAGTTGCATCAGTTTGGTGAAATTGTATTTCATGTTAACTTCACTTGCCCTGATCACTGGAGTCCTTATTGAGTAGGATGACTGTTATATGTTTTGTATACAACATAAAACCATGTTTTCAGTTATGCAAATGTATTTTATATGCTTTTGGATTTTAAAGAAACACTCACACAAAACTCCATTCTTCCTGCCTAGCTGTCTCAAAAAGACTTAACATTTCCTATCAAAAGAAGTAAGGAAACAAATTGAAAAAGCTATCCCTGTGATTGTGTTGTATGCAGAATTAAATTGTCGTTAGATTCTTATGCTAGTTTTCTAAACAGATCATGCTCTCAGAGAATCAAATCTTATGTTAAGTAGGTTAGCAAATGACTTATATGGAAATACAATTTTGGCTGTCGTAAAACAAGGTACCATAGAAAGGCTGAGCTATATGTAGTGCAATATTGTGTCAAAACATCTTTGAAAAAAGCTTTCTCAATGTAGTTATTTAGTATAAGAACTGGGAAATTTGATTGTCCAAGGTGGTAATGATCCGAACAGTTCATCTGGTTGCCACGTTGCCATGAATAAATAATTGGACAATATGTCATTCTTTGAAAAACTTGCTTTGCATTGTGATTATAATTCTTCCCAACCTAGACATATGGGAGAGATGTATTTGTTTGAGGGAATAGTTATAGTGGTTTAAAACCTGCTGAACACTCTATTTAAGAAATAGTTAATGCTAAACAAAGATTAATGTTTTGTTTGTGCTTATGAAGTGCTGGGTTAATGGCTACTTTGAGTAACAGCATATAAATACTAACAACTTCTCTATGATAGAACAAAGGTCCAGTATCTTTGCTCTGAGATTGCTTAGGGAAGATTGTAAAAGAAGAAAAAGCATGCAAGATCCTTCCAATATATTTTATCTTCTCTAGTGAATTTTGTCTCAGAGACTGCTTGTTTTTAATAGGTCTTGATGGATGCTTCACTCATAAATTTGATAGCTTTCTGGACCCACGTGAAATTAACATCTACAGCATTCTGTTTCATTGAATGACATCTGGCTAAAATAGGGTTTTGGTTTCTTTTTTCTTCATTGTACGCACTTTCTATTTAGTTCTGCTTAGTTCTTGTATGATAAGAAGCCATGAACGTTTGCCTCATATTCTTACTCTCCAAGACACTTTTTGTTTTTTCCTAAGCTCCTGACATATCTTTGTAGTCATCTTTTTTTCATTCTGAAAAAAATAGCTGCTTATATTCCATTCATTTAATAGCTGCTTGTATAGAAAGCCCCCTACATCTTTGATCGTTTGTGTTGCATTTCTCTGTTATTTTTCAAGTTTCACTGCAAGGTTTTTTGCAGAGGGACGGACAAAAAGCAAACAGTCAAGTTGCTCATGCAACACAGATTTATAGTAGCATAGTAATGCTTTTCTGTTTGGGTACCAGTCTTTACGTAATAATTTCTTCTGTCATATTGGCAGTACTGAGTAGATGTTTTGATAAAACTGCAAATTATACTTTCCAGGTCTTGAAACCAAAGCAGTAATAACTTGTTCAGAGCCCATCACTATGTAAACAAGGTTGGGCACTTTTTTTATCTTCATGCAGTATTTTCAATGCTGAATTAAATCGATTGAATTTGGCATGCGAGTATTGTAAGTAAGTTCTTTAAGCTGATCAGCTTTTACATTTGCTACCTAAACTGCCTGATTAGTTATCTAAAAATTCTATCTCAGAAAATTTTATCACTTCTTTTTCTTACCCCCCTTCTCCTGGGTAATCTTGGACAACATGAGTTACAGTGGATATCCAGGTGGAACTGCACTGGTGGTTTTGTTAGTAAGAGACCTGCAAACAGACTCCTTCAATGAAGAAGTGAAAGAAGAGAGTTTCCTAACCCATGACGAGATCTGATGCACGTCGTTTGTGAAAGGGTAGATAAGAAGATACTGTAGTATCTTCTTATCTACCTGCAGTATGCAGTCTGCAGTATGCAAGATAGAAGTGCTAAGAACAGTAGCTTAATCCAGTCTGTTCTTAGTTTGTTCTTTAACCTTTGTGCTGATTTTCCTAGATTCTTAGCCCATGGTTTGCTTTGATCTTGAGGAAGTATGCCAGGTGTGCAAAGCCAAGAAAGGCATACACAGAGGAGTCCTTGTTTTCCGAATGTGCTGCAATGCTCAACACAAAATCAGTCCTTTGCACAGGCATCTACTATTAAGAGGAGTAAAATTCTATTCAGTGAACGTCAAAAGTTAGAAGCCTCTGTACAGTCAGGTATCAGAGCGTATCTTGAATTCTAATTTCTTTATTTTCCCCTCTAAATATAAATAGTCACACCAGCCAGTTGATTGATTTTTCAAAATCCCCTTTATCCTAAAACTGCTCACATCTGTGCTTATTTCTATGTTAAAGATTTCTATGAGGAGCTGCTTCATAACTCTAGTCTTCAGATTGCAGTGAATTGTTGAATAACAGTAGTCATGTGGTCCTCCTTTTTGTGTGGAAATATAGTAGTTCTGCTATGCTTCAGGTTTGCTAATTACATCTGCAGTTCAGGTAATTTAATCCTGAATTACTACTTTAGAATATTGTCCTTGTCGTTTTCCTGACAGAACTGGACAAAGAGATAGTTTTTACAAAGTTGAGTTATTATAAAACTCAGGATAAGTCCAGAGATCTTAAATGTTTAGAAATGCTGTTACCATCCTGGGAAAGAAGCTTTGAAATTTGAAAGTGAAATGAAACTGCACAGTAAATAAAATTGCCAAATTATTATATTTATAGACTGAAATCTTCATGCATAAAACTGTGAGTTACCAGGGCTGTCAACTGTCCTCTTAAAAATCCCATTTCATTATTGATTAGTTCCAGAAATACTTCATATTTTGAACTGCTGGATTTTAAATATTTCATTTGAAGTAACTGCAAGTATGCAGTATTGATGTTCAGCATCTGTTTTTGCAATAAACCAAAGAAGCATTAAATTTGGATCTCTACTAGTAAAGCTGCTAAAAAATTATTTATGTTAACTCTTAGCGTTTATGTAAAATGTTATTTCTTGAACTTGTAATGTGCAAACACAACAAACATACAGGAATTGATTTTTGCATGAGTTCCTTTCTTTGTTTAAACAAATTCAGCAGCATGTTCTACAATAAATAAGGTCAAAACCAATTATCACTATTACTTTAGTGAGTTAGCACCTCCATGTTATCTGGATAGGAAAGCTATATTTAACACCTAACTTTATTTGGTGTGAAATTTGTTTTCAGGAGTAAAACAGAAAACATTTTAATTAGTAATGGACTAGTATGCCTTTTAAATATGTATTATTGCTTATGCACATTACTGGCTATTCTTACCCAAATGCTGGTTTTATTGTTTTATTTTGAGATATGTAGTTTTCAATATGTACCGCAAGCATAGCTTATTGCAAAATTTGGTTCTCTGCCTATTTTTTGAATAATATAGTGTTACTATTTAAATTTGCTCTTTATCACGAGTGCATTACAGACAGGTGGTCTAGGTTTATAGATGTTTGATGTGCTTTTTAACTGTTCACTTGTTAATCTGAGAAAATGAATAATCTGATCAAATTTGCCGTAAAATACTTTGGAATATGCCAGACTTGTACAATGGTACAATTTGTGTCTTTGAACAAAATTTTTTGAAGGCTACTGGAAATAAGATATTTAATAGCAATTGAGGCACTAAGTCCTCTATTTTCCAATGATTTAAGGGAAATAAAAAATAATTAAAAAAAATAAAACTCCCATATAAGTAAGGAGTTGCAACAATTCATTGCATCTTGGACAATATGTCAGTTGAAATGCTGGATATTTATGCTGCAAGCTACAAGGTTGATTGAAACAAACTGAGTTAGCTTTAAACTATTTTAGATGAAAGTATAGTTTTGGACAATACAACATGTAGTTTGCATGATCTAATGTAGCAATCTACATCAGAAATGCTTCTCCTTCCTAGTAAGCAAGACTTTTGGGTGGCTTTATACTTTAGAGTGAGCCCATTATGATAGGCTGATTACTAGTTTTTTGGAGATCTTATGTTATTCAGGTGAAATTGCCATTAATATTAGTTGATTTCATTTATAGTAACTAGAAATTGATGAACAATAGCACTGGTGGCAGTAGTTGCTGATTAGACAAAGCACACAAGAATGCAGTTTAATACAGTGAGGGAGGAAGAAATTTGCTAAGCAAAAAGATGCCAAAGTTCCTATAATTAGGAAACACTCCCTCAGAACCTAAATCTGAAAACTATAATCCTTGGTCTTTTCTGTTGGCTGCCACCAAATAATTGTGCAGTCTACTGAAGGAATGCTGTGAATGATGCCTGTAGAAAGATGAGATATATGTCAATTCTCTGATCTACAGTTTCTTAAATCAATTTAGTCTTTCGTACTCCCTGAAGATCTAAGTCCATGTAAACTGGGCTTTCAGAAGTTCCTGATGATTAGATTTTTATTACCATCAGCCTTTTAATATAATTTATAATCAGTCTTTTAATTAAGATAATAAAAGAAGATTGTATCTACTTTACTTGACTTTTGTTACGGCATTATGAAACAAATTTTAATTATATGTTTACACATATGCCTTAGTATTCCTGTCATATTTCATAGAATGGAAAATGAATCAGAGGTATAGTGAAAAACTAGCTTTTGCTTGTTAAGATCTCCCTCTTTCATTATTGAAGCTGAAAGGTGTTTAGTGGACAAGGCAATAATTACAGTAAGAAAAAAGAGAAAGCTAGTGGTAAACAAACATGATTTTAAGTGACAAAATTGCCTTTGCTTTTACATCAAAGCTCCTAACTACCCTAATGCATCAAACTAATAAATAGTTCATTCAGTTTAGCTGAATTGTTTAACTGTAGATGATTGTATATTCCTCACATTCAGAATGTGAATTGTGAGACGAAGATATATTTGCAGATGCTCTGAGTACTCTTAGATGAAGCTAAAGTTAACTGAAGCTGTACTTTGAACAAATAAAATGGTATCTAGATAAAGAACGGTATCAAGTTGCAAACCTAGGCCTCTTAAACACTTTGGAAAGTTTATTTTTTTCGTCCCTTCAGAAGTCTTAATGAAGTCTTGAGGGATACTGTTAAGAACTTTTCAGAAATCCAGCTGGACTGCATGAACTGGATCACTTTTGCCCTTTGCAGCCCCCACCACTGCCATTGGTAATTAGGTTTGTCACAGACTGCTTCACAGCTGGGATCACTGAGTTGTAGAACATGTCAGAGGGGAATTTTGGTAGGCATTTGACCAAGCTCTGTTAATCATTTTCAACACATGGTCTACTTGGATCCTTGTCTGCAAAGCTGATTTCTAGTCAGCTGAATCTCTGCATTGTTACATGGGCTTATGCTGTCCCAAGTGCAAGACTTTTAATTTGCCTTGGTAGAATTTCACAGTTTGTCAGCCTTCTTATAAAGTTCTCTCTGAAGTGCAGTACTCCAGAAATATACTTCCTGATCCTATTAATGCAGTACCAACTGCAAAACTTCTGTGGATGCATTTTGTCCAATTATTCAAGTCATAATGAAGGTGTTGGGCAGTGTCAACCCTGTATTGAAACCACTTGCAGCAAGCTGATCCTTAGTCTCTCAGATACTGACCACTGCTTTTTTGAGCCTGAAGGTGCAGTAAGTTACAGGCCACTGTGTACATCTCCCTATCTGGGGCCCAACAGTGCTTTTTCATTGAAAAGAGTTCAACTTTTTAACCTATCATCATTTAGCTAGAACTATATTTGCCACATGAATTTTCAGTTATTTATTCATAAAGAATAAAAGGACAAAGTGATGACTGAGAGGTTTGTGAAAATTAAGAAAATAAAATTTGTTGTCAGTAGTTTGCACTCACCAATCAGCAGCTTTCACAAAACCCAGAAATCTGCAGGTTTCTGCAAATCAAATGCTGTTGAAAGCAGCTGTCCGGGGTTCAGCAGTAGCAGTCATTTTTGTCCTTCTTGATAACTGCTGCTGTGCTGTGTTTTTGACTTTCGGCCTGGGAACTGCACTGATAACACCAGTGTTTTCAGTTACTGCTTGGTAATGTTTTGGTCTAACTAAGGACTTTCTGAGTTTCATGCTCTGCCAAGGAGGAGGGGAAGCCAGGAGGAAGAAGAAACAGGACACTTGACCCAAACTGACCAAAGAGGTATTCCATATCACAGCACGTCATGCCCAGGATATAAAATGAAGGGCAGAGATCCGGAAGGGTGCGGGTGCACTGCTTGGTCAGGCTGGGTATAAGTGGTGAGCGATTGTATTCTCTTTCCTTCTATTTCCCTTATTAATGGTGGTAGCAGCAGTGGTTTATGTTATACCTTATTACTAGATTGTTCTTATCTCAACCTGTTGGAGTTGCATTCTTTGGATTCTCCTCCCCATTCTCCTGGGAGCTGGTGGGAAGACAGAGGGGGAGTCCGTGATCGAACTGCATGAGTTATAGTGGCTTAAAGCACTACAGTAGCCAAGGTAGAAATTGAATATTGTCTGCTACACAAAATTATCTTCAATGTCAGCTCTTCACTCCTTCTCTTTTCTTGTTTTCCTCATACATCCTGGAATTAGATCAAAAGTGACGCATATTAGAGATAGACAAACTGATTTTAAAGTGAGTCAATTTGGGGCACAATTTTAATAAAAATTTCACTGCTGATATAGTTTCTGGAAAATACATGGTCTCTTGTCTGCCAGATGGGTGAGAGGGAAACTAGGGAAATGTCTCCATCCCAGAAAGATAAGGGCTGAGAAAACTGGTGCAAATAGTGACCTGATGTGAAGTTGGAAGAAAAAGAACTTCAAGGGCATATACAAGCTAGGGTGAATTTCTTATAAGACAGCAAACACTTAAGATGGGATTTGGGTAGCAAGTGCGACAACATTTGTATGTGTAAGCAGCCCAGGAAAGTGAGTGTGCTTGGCTTTAGGAAAGAAAAGAAATAGATACTTGGACTGATTCTCCGTCAAACTTGCAATCTGTGATAAGTAATATATTGTGGGGTGGGTGAATCAACATGGTTTATATGGAAGATCTTGTGAAAAACTTTCTGTATTTGTATTAATCCACAGAGATTTATAAATGAGTCAGGTCCCTCATTTATTTTTTTATAGGGAAGTTGCTTATGAATAGATTTTCTATTTGTATATGTATTTGTAGACAGACAAGTCTCAAAACTTCATCCTCTGACTTCGTGCTTATGTCAATGGAATAAATCAGTGGTTATCATAGTAACTACAGTTATTTGCTTTTGACAGAATTGATTTGATCTCTTTAATCTTTGAAGGTCTCAGTTTTGTGGATTTCAACCATAGTATTCAAAATAAGTTCCTTAGATATGAATAACTTAGAAGTGCTTGATTTTAACTTAGGGGTCACAATTGTTATAAAATCCTAGACATTTGAGACTTCAAGCTTTTCTTGTTTTCTTTTTCTTTGAGGAAAAAATAATTGTGTGTGTTTCATGGGGGGCAGTTTGTGGGATTTTTTGTTCAGTTTTTATTTTTTTTTTTTGTTGTTTTTGGTTTTTTTTTTTTTTTTTTTTTTTTGGCAGATTTTGTTGTTGTGTGCTTTTTTCCCTCTCCTTTAGCATCGTATTTTTCTACAATCGTAATGATAGATCTTCATTTTCTTTTTTTCACATGGGAAACTACCTCTTCCATTCCAAGTTAAGGAATTCCTCAGGTTAAGACAGCAGCATTTTTGAGTTGCTTAGTTAACAGGTCAGCTAATGCTCCTGTGCTTGTCTGATAATTTACTCTTCTGACTTATTGTCTTAGTGCCACTACCGTAAATGCCTTTGACTTAGGCAGTACAGTATTGATGGGCGCTAAGACAGAACTCAGGGGAAAAACCACTATATGCTTGCCCAGTATTTTCTTCCCTGAGCATTTGCCATTGACTTTTACCAGTTACAGGATACTTCTGACCATGTGGATTTTTTTTTACTGTTTTGGGTGATGATTTGGTTTCAGCTGGGATAGAGTTAATTTTGTCTTAGTAGCTGATTCAGTGCTGTGTTTTGGAATCTCAATAAAAGTGTGATCTGGAATAGGAGGAAGTGCTACTAAGTTTACTTTTCTAAAAACTTTCAAATGCTTGGTTTTAAATTTCAAATCTATATCTGCAATATGCATTGTCTTGTTCTATGCATGACTGAGAAGACTGAGAAGTGTAAAACTGCACAGTCTTGGATGGGATGTTGGAAAAACTTGTATTTGAACTATGGAAGTATTCCAGAGATGTCAGGACTTGACACTGCAGACATCTGAATGCTGTTCCAGGTCTTGGCAAAAGAAAGCTATACAGAAAGATCAGAAAAAAGTGATTTAAAGAAGGGTTTCTAGATTCTACACTTTCTAGAAGTCTGAAAGCCATGAGGACCCAGTGTCAGGGTCTCTAGCAGAATTCTGGTGGGTAAACTCTAGAGGATGTAAGTGGAGAGACGTAATCATGCTTTTTTTTAAATGTGTTTAATACACGAAAAAAGTAATTAGTACTGACTGTGAATTTATCAGTGATGAGTGTTTTGAAAAGAACCTTTTTCTCGTCTTCAAAAAAATTAAAAGTTTAGTAGCAATAGAAGATAACCCAGTTTCCGTGTTTGTGTATACTCCTGCTATTCTGATAGCTAATTATATTTCAATAGCATCTTCTACATGGCGTACTATTGTTCACGGTAAGATCTAAATCTGAATGAAATATATGAGATAAGATACTGGACATGAAGTGTGTACTGTCATGACCTTCCTGTTGTGCAGACTTGCATACTTACAGAAATATTGCAGCTCCTTTCTTCCTATACATGAAAAGATGTGCATGTGGGAATGGGTGCATCTTGCCCAGAATTCAGGCAGGGAGTGTTACGGGTACATTCCTACAAACTCTGGCTTGTAAACACACTAACTTGTATCTCTAAACCACAAGGCAGATGTAGCCATCAGCTCTCCTCCCCTGCCCCACCCGGTGATAAATCCAAATAAGTGAACTCTATATGTAAAATAAACCAGTGATGCTCACTTCAGTATCTTGAGCTATTGCATAAATAGTGTATATGGATCTATTTAAGAAAGGACAAGTAGAACTAATGGGATCTATAGGTGCAAGTAGTGAGGTAGAGAAATACAAAGGGAGGAAGGGCTGGGGAGAAATAAAACAAGATGGTAATTAAGAAGAGAGGAAAAGAAAGAGTGAGAAGAGGGAAAGGTAAGAATGGAGCCTATTCTAAATGCATCTGAGCTTCTGTAGCTGGGAATGAAGAAAAAGCTTTAAAAAAAAGAAGAAAAGAAAAAGATTTGATGACAGTTTTTAAATGGAAGTGTACCAGAAAAGCTGCCAAAATACTGCTTTTAAACGTAACAATCTTGTGTAAGGTTGTATATATGTGCGATTAGAATGGATATTTTTTTGGAGTGGTTATTGATTTGCAGATAAACACTGAGGTTGTTGTATGTCAACCTCCTTGTTTGCTTTCTATGAAGAATCATTTTCATATAGTCTTTTTTATTTTTCCTGACCAGAGATGTTTTTTGAAGGTATTATTGAAAAGTGAACCTTATGTCTTCTGAGTCAAACAGACTGAATCAAATTTTAGGTATTTTTCAGTGCACTTCCCCAGGGGGAGCTGTACTGGTTTTGAGAGTTTAATTTACTTTGATAAGTTTTGCTTTAGTTGGGCTATTCAGAATCATTGCTTAGGCTGCTTACAGCTGCAAGTAAAGACCTCTTGTGGGAGTTTTGTAGCTTGATCTGGCTCTTCTCTGAAATTCTTGCTGCTGCCCATTACAGCTTCTGGTGAAACAGAGGAACATTCTATGTTCTCTTCAGCAAGAATAATCACTTCATACTGTATGTTTCTGCCTACATACTTCCAAAACTTAAAAGTAAGATACTAAATTTATGAGGAAGTATAAAACCAAGCAAAATAAAGATTTTCGCTTGAATGTGTTATGCCCTGGTAATGAAATATAGTCATAATTTGAATACACTGATATCTGTTCAAGATCCATTTAAGATTTATTCTAAAATCTATATTCCTGGTGTAGGTAATATCCAATGCACAGAAATATGTCATGAAGGAGTTGTTGAAATGCACAGAAGTTAACAGCATGCATAGAGGCATCAAATTGAAGCTGTTTGATTTGAGATTTGGCAATGTGCATAAGGAAGCTGATGTTAATGTTATGTTATAAGGAAAACTAGAGAGATGTTTTGGGGATGTTGCATTACATTTGGTAAAGATGAGCAGTGTTTCTCCCCAGGAGAAATAAGATAGATCATGTTGTATTTGTTTATTTTTCTGCCTTTTTGAATATATAAGCACAGCTATAAAGCAGTGTAAATAATAGTGACACAGAAAATCTCATTCAACCTAAGTAACCACCTAAAATTTTCTGTTACTATCTTTTTTATATGCCTTTTTTTTTTCCCCGTCTTTCTCACCACTGTTGTGAATATTCGCCACTGCAGTTTTGGAAGATTTGAAGTTCAGTCATATGTATCTAAAACTACTAACTTTAGAAAATTTAAAACTGAGATTCCACAAAAAGTTTTGGGACTAAATTTAACATCCTGTCAATGTTTCATTAAACTTGGCAGCATTGTTTTGTGATATTATTGCTTTTAAAAACATGGACATTTAAGTCTAATTCTGCAACAGTTGTCATTAACAATATACTAGCCTAACAAGAAGTATTTTTCTTTTACAAAAGAAACTAGATAAATCTCAAGCACAGTAATATTTATTTACTGATACTTCCAGGGTTGTTGTGGAGCATCATCTTATTTCCTGTATTCTGAATACAACCACTTATTCTCTGCTGAATTTACAATGGATAAGAGTGTAAGGTGTTAAGTGTTTCACACTAAATGGGAAAATTAGTTGCAAGGCTATGAGGTTTGGTTTTTTTTTTAATTTTTTTTTTGTTTTTTTTTTTTAATTTTCTAATGCTTCTTATTCAAAGTACCTATGCTAAGATTGCTTTATCTTTCTACAGGCCACTCTTGCCATATGCTCTATTGCTATCGTAAAATAATAATAATAAAAAGATATTCTTTCATGGATTTTTAAAAGGTAACTACTACTGCAGGAGCAGCTATGTTTGAGAAAATGTCTCCAGAAACTGCTGCACTGCTGTGGATTCACAGTGAATAAGTGTGTCCATACAAACAATCGAACAGATAAGATGTCTTAGCTGTGAGTGTCATATCATCACATATGAAGACAGGTATTAGTGGAGTAGGTCATTTAGTATATTTTCTTAAACCGTGATGTAGCATTCTACATGCGAGGCTTTATCATATATTCTGGACTGCTGTGGTTTCTATTATTTTTCAAAATATTTTTAGTGTACAACTGATTTAATTTTATCTTACCTATCTGAAGTATAGCCTTTAAAATGGGATTGAAATCTAAAAATGGCAATCGGTTATCAGGAAATTAGTGTTTCATTTACTCTAACGTTCTTTTCTAAACATGCTTTAAAATTGACTTTTGCTGCAACTTAATTGACTAGAAATATATTGTTGTATATCTTTGAATATTGAGCCTATAAAAGTTGCAAGTTTATTTGTACTGACATAAACCTAAGTTACCATATCTGACTACTGTCAGATAAGGAAATCCAGTAACATGCATCAAATCAAATTTTAACCTATCACAGTAACTTTAAAATTTCCCTTAGGATTCATTGAATGATGCATAAAATCAGTTACAGAACATACTGAGAGATTTCGTTAAGGTTGGACAGGCAATTTCAGTCTGGTGGGGTGATGGCAGAAAGAGGAATGAGAGAGATTTGTTATTTACCATTTTTTTCACAGTCTCTTTAAGAGATGTAAATTCATTAAACCCGGCCATTTTTCTTTTTTAAGGAGAAAGAACTAATCTGCCAATCAGGATATGCAAAGTTTTGATTGTTTTATTTATCCCTAGTAAATAGTCTGTGAGCAACAGGCTGTCACAGTTTTACAGGAGGACGTCGTGGTTTAAGCCTCTCAGCCACACAGTTTTGCTCGCTCACTCCCCCCTCTTTCTTCCCCCTTCTTCCCCCCGCTCCCGGAGGGATGGGAAGGAGAATCAAAAGAATGCAACTCCCACAGTTTGAGATAAGAACAGTTTAGTAACTCAAGTATAGCACAAACCACTACTGCTACCACCAATAATAATAATGACAAGGCAAATACAAGGAAAGAATACAGTTGCTCACCACTTATACCCAGCCTAACCAAGCAGTGCACCAGCACCCTTCCGGGTCTCTGCCCACTGTTTTTTTCCATCCTGGCCTTGGTGTGCTGTGGTATGGAATACCTCTTTGGTCAGTTTGAGTCAGATGTCCTTTCTCTGCTTCCTCCCGGCTTCCTCTCCTCCCTGGCAGAGCATGAGTCTCAGAAAGTCCTTGATCAGACCAAAACATTACCAAGGAGTAACTGAAAACACTGGTGTTATCAGCACAGTTTCCAGGCCCAAAATCAAAACCACAGCGCTGCATCAGCTACCAAGAAGGAGAAAATGACTGCTACTGCCAGATCTGAACTTTCTTTAAATGATCCTAATGCCCTGCAGAGCAAATGAAAGTATGTTTTATTGATTTTTATAAAGGCTTAAATCAGTCATTATAGTCCATGTTGCACTCATTTAAAACTTGAGTCTTGTTGAATGCTTTAGGCTGTGCAGATTTGTGAGAAGCAAAAGGTCTTGAGGAGAAGTTTGATACAATGGACATAGCAAGTGAAAACCATTTCATTAAAAC
Source organism: Forpus xanthops (assembly GCA_032466535.1). Lineage (NCBI taxonomy): Eukaryota > Metazoa > Chordata > Aves > Psittaciformes > Psittacidae > Forpus > Forpus xanthops. Next base: position 23,834 of record JASSUY010039024.1, read on the forward strand.
AAGAATGAAATTTAAAGCATGTGTAATGAGCTTTGACGTTTTGGTTTAGTTTTATCAGTTTGTGAATTAAAAATTAACAAAAAAGTGGTTATCACTGATTTCCATGATTGCCATAATTCACGTTAAAAAAAAAAAAAAGAATAGTTAAAATGAGCATTTATAATATGTAAGCAATGTAGAAAATATTCTTTGTCATTCAGACATAATGCTGTTCAAAGCAATGAATGATATCAGAAGGGCCAATTCATCTACCGGGTAAAATGATTTTCAGGAAGTAGCACATACTGTTTATTAGCTCAGCTACTTTAAATTGTTTGGTTTTAGTTTGTTTTTTTTTTTTTTCCTTTTTTTTTCTCATTAAAGCTGTGAAGGTACCTTAAACTGTGTTTCAATTAAAGCTTGAGCATGTAAACACTGTAAGGAAAACTTAGAAATCGCATTTACTGGATGCACTCCATGTAAAATAAAGAATGCCTTAAGACTATAAAAATGGCTCTAGTGTTTCCAGGTTCAGATACTCCAATACTTTCTCTCAAAGAAGGGTAAGAATGATATCATTATACTTTTACATGTGTTTGTGCAGTCTCGTCCTGCACGTGTAAGCCTCTGGGATCCACAATATGCTTTAACAAAGACCTTTTTTCAGATTTGTCACTATAAGCACAAAAACTACTGTCCCTCATTTTGAACCTGGCCTCACAGTTGCTTGTTCTGATGTTTTTCCAGTCTTAGAAGAAACAATAAGCCATCAATACCTTTCCCAGTTTTCCATGAGAGCCATGATTTTGTATACTGCTTTCAAAGCTCTCAGCATTGTGTTTTGTAAAATAAAAATCCAAGTCTGTTGGATAATTTTTCATATTTTAACTGTTCTATACAGTTATCATGCATGTTTTGCTTTTGCGTCTGTTTTGCAGAGGGCCCACAGCTGCATTCATGTGGATAAACCATGAGGCAAAATTATGAGGGTTTTGTTTGCTTTTAGTTCCTTCCTTAAGATATTAATTTTTCTCTGCTAAAGAGGACGGAATTGATGTAACTGCTTATCAGCACTCACTGTCTCTCTCCTGCCAAGTCAGCTTACGGGCCATTGATCTAGATTCAAAGGATTGCTTTTGCTGTAGTATAATACTTTTACCCCCCATTGAATTTTTCTACTATTTTACTGTTTGGATTTTCAGTCTCACAAAGTTCTTGGGATACTTCTGTCTACTTTCATTCTTAGTACTTGAAACAACCATTGGAAAATAGACTTTGCTTTAATGGTAAACACTTTGTAAGTGCATACATTTATAAGCTTTTGTAAGCTATAATTTTATTTTGTTTAGTCCTTTTATATAATTCTGATGGCTTTTTTGTTTTCTTTTTTTTTTTAAGTCCTTAGAAAATCAAAAGTTGGAAGCTACTTCAATAATAAAATTATTGGATGCTAAAGCAAGAGGTCAACTGATATATTGTACTTTATCCTGATTTTTAAAACCTGAACTATTCAGTAACGTTTCTAGGTGTTTGAATAAAGAATACTACTTTAAGTACTTGTAAGACGAAGTAGAAACTCTAGGGGTTTTTCTTCACATTTGTCTTTCAGAGAAGCTTTTAAGTTCTTCTATAAAATAAATGTTTCCTAGCATGACCTATGAATCACTCTCCATTAAATCTCATTGGCTAATACTAGAAATGAATGCTGGATTGTGTTTTCTTTTATGTTTTCTGGTAATTTTCTTCATGGGATTGTTTTTTACAGGACTTCCTAAAAACTGTGAACTATTACAGTATTATAATTGTCAACAAAATATGATTTTCAAGTCTCTTGTCAGCAAAGATGAATACTTAATTAATTATAATTGTAAGTCTATTAACACCTTTTGGTTTTGAATAACAACCATGCTGCCATAAAAAAAAGTAGAGTCTGCTCTGCTATGCTGGTCATAAGGCTGGAAATAAGACCTCCTGAATTTTAATCCAGGATCTGCAGCTAAAGCATTTAAGAATTGTGAAAAAGTTTAACTTTTTTTTTTTTCTTCTGTGTACTCTTAAATGGATCATGAGAATGGAGAGACCTCTTTGCTGGCATAAAACTAAATTTAGACAACAGCTGCTGGCATAAGACCCTAAAGAACAGCCACTCATGAAACATATTCTGTTACTTCTCATACTGAATATGCAAATAATATGTTTACAACAAGTTCAAAGCAGAAGATATAGCAGAAAATTACAAAATTGGTCATGCTAATGGTAATAAAAATTATTCATGCTCAGCTGTAACTGTCTTTTTTCCCTAGCACTACCTTACTCCTCCCACTATGTTTTGAAAATACAGTGATATAATTTTATATGTTAACTTACAAGAATGTTGCCATAGCTTAATATATTTGAAGAATGACAACCCAAGATGTATGACTCTTGAAAAAATAATGCTTAAAGTAAGGTTCCATTATTGATTTATCTCTATTGCTTTTAAAGGTATTTTTTTGCAAAATATCAGCTTTGCAAACTCCATTTCCGTGCCTTTCACAGTTTGATTACTAAATATCGGGCAAACTAAGAAAATGGAAACACACTCTTTTCTGATTGATTTAGGTAATAATAAAGTAGAAGTTGTTTTTCAAGCATTTTAAAATAGCTTATCGACACTAGTACTTTGTACTGTGTTGCACAGTAAATGCAAAAAATATCTGGCAAATAATTGTGGATTAAGATAATTTACAATATTTCAAGTGATGCACGGCATTTACTTCAAGTTTGTATTTAACCCTCTTTTCTTTTTATTCCATATTTAAAGAGATTTATTCAAGTATACAGCTATTTATTTTTCTGGCTCTGAATTTATGCAGTTGTAAAAGGAATCATGTTTGAAATGTAGGAGAAATTATTTTAATACTATTTTTTTAAAATGACATTAATGTGTATGCACTATGATTGATGCATATTCTTTTGAGACTGAAATGGAAGAGATTACTAATGTTGATTTGATCTGGAAATTGTGTTTTCACCAATACCAAGAAAGGACTCATAAAACCTGCTTTACTGTAAGCGAAGTCATATACCTTAATTTTATATTCTGAATGCAGAATTCACTTTGTTGTCTCTTATTCTCAATCCTGTATATTTTGTACTCTGATCTCTGTTTTTATTTTTATTTTCTGAAAATGAACTCATATGAATGTGTATTGTAGTAATTCGGCCATTTTAGCTCAGATGAATGTGCTGACTGCTCTGATGCGTTGGCCTTAACTGTCAAGTAATTCATGGTGTCAGACTTTGTATAAACTGTCATGTTTATAACAGTCTTACCTCTGAAATTCATTTTCATATTAAATGCTTCTTTCCTTACCGGGTGATACTTGTCAGTCAGTTTAATTGAAATGTCATGCTGACCTTTATTTGAAATACTGTGAACTTCCTGTGGTTCTCGGAAGTTCTTTTTACTTTGATTCCAATTAAAATCCTTAAATTACCAGTGTACAAAACCTGCATGCTAATTAACCTTCTGAATCTGCCTGCTAACTAATCCTACAAACAATATATCTTTTGCAGAAGTAGTTCAGCTGAGTCTGCCTGAAGATCAAAAACTAAGCACAACTGCAGCAACAGTGGGACAGAGTGTGGTCTTAAGTTGTGCAATCCAGGGAACTCTGAGACCTCCCATCATCTGGAAGAGGAACAATGTTGTTCTGAATAGCTTAGATCTGGAAGATATCAATGTAAGTAAGAGAAAGCTCTTTAGCTGCATAACAGTTTATTATCAAAACATGTCATAAAGAATGGAAAGATATATAACAAACTACATGCCTCTTGTGTTTCAAAGAAAAGAAATTTAAATTAAATGTTTGTCAGACTGTTTTTATTTTGCTGTGTATTCCAACCCTTATTGTCAATCATAGAGAAAACATGCTTCACAGACCATTTAAAAGAATAAATATAGCAAAACCGCATGACTGTAAAATTTCAGCCTGAAATACAGTAAGAATTATACATTCAGGATTTTATTGTATTCAAATATCTGAAAGAAATCTGTGAAATGAACATTTTAAGAAATACATAATGACTTACGACAGATCATAATAATTTTATTTTCTAATAATTCAATAAAAATTGACTTTTTCCAAAACAAATTATTTACTATAAAACTAGTTGTTTTCCTCATTCATTCAAATATTCAGCAATGTGTATGATACTTTCAAAGAATCACATCACCAGTATTAGTATAACTTAGAAATCTTATTTTTGGAACAGCTAATATTTGCCACATAACTTACTATGACCTCAAAATGTGGAGCAAAATTGAGAAACATAATTACATCTTCTGACAAGACTCCCAAAATAGTCTTTCAGCTGTATTTTGTTTGCTTGTGGGTATGCTTACATTGCTTTGGCAATTTTGATCTAAATGAGGACAGTGCGTTACTTTGGGAATTGTGTTTGCTCTCCATCTCAAGTGAGTGTGGAACTGTTACGGGTGTGGAAGATCTCCACAATCAGATATGTAGTTTATTTCATTTTGTTGTGAATGCTTTTAACCCTAAGGTGGCAGTTGTACTCACACATCACTTTTATTTCATTTGCTATTTTGTTTCCTCTTCATAATTTGAACTTCGTCACAGTGATGCTTTGTAAAATAAAGGGCAGTGTCAAAGCTCATCTTTCTTGAATGGTAGCTTTAAGTCATTTGAGAGGCTTAGGATAAAACCAGCATCCTTAGAAAATTCTCAGTTAAATAATTGTTGCTTTTGTTAGTTTGGTATTAATGATATGACTGACATTCAGAAGCATCGTTCTCATGTTCATAAGCTCCTTTCTGTAGTGTTTGTTAGCTTTCTGTAAATATTCATGATGATCATAAACAATGGAGTTCTTACTAATCACTTCTCAGTATAATACATGGCATGAGCTGTAGATAGAAACAGGAACACGCATCTGGACACAGAAATAAAAAGGAAATGATGAATGGAAATAATGAAGCTGACATCTCAGTTGCAAGCTGAATGGTTCAGTTAACTGTATTTGCAGATGCAGTATGAGTGTTTTCGAAGCCCAGTACATACATTTTGAGTATGAAAATGGAAACAAAAACTCCACAAAACCAACCAATCAACCTCAAAAAAACTCGGAGAAACTTTTTGTGCTGGGTGCAGGTGCCCAGGCATCAGCAGCAAGGACTGCAGCTACAAGCCTTTCAGCTGTGCATGTGGTACCTCTGAGAAAACAGCTGAAAAGGAGTGTTTGGCATAGAACACCAGAGGAAGAGAGGAGGAGAGGACAAATTAAGAAACAGCAGGAAAGTCCAAGGCTGGGTAGCAGGAGGTGCTCCATGGTGGAGCAGAGAGCCATACTGGTGTATAGGTTCATCTTGAAGGACTTTAGCCTTTGGAGAGTCCTGTCTGGAGCAGATGTAAATGGGTGAAGAGAAGGGAGACTCAAAGAGAAACTGCTTCTCCACCACTTGGGTGAAGGGTAAAGGAATTGGGAGGGAAGGAGAGAAGTTGAGCCTGGGGAAGATCAAGAGGAAAGCTATTGTTTTCATTATGTATGTCTTTTTTTGTTTGCCACCACCCGGATTAGTAATTAATGTGTTTACTGTAACTGACAATAAATTAAGCTAAATTTCCTGAGTTCAAGTCTGTTTTGCCCACCATAGTTATTAGGAAGCAATCTCCCTGTCTTTATCTGAACCTGGGAGCTTTCTCTTTCATGTTTTTCTTATCTTATTCCCCTGTTCTGTGAGGGGATGGGAGTGGATAGGGAATGAGTAAGTGAGCAGCTGGGTGGGAGTGTGGCTATTGGCCAAGGCCAAGCCAGCATACTTCTGAAGTACTTATCACAACTGGAAGAGTCCAGTATGGGACTCACAGGGAACCCAATTTGAAGTCAGATTACTGTGGTGATCAGACATCCAAAGCAAGGTTGAAGTTGCTAGAATTGGCCAGATTTGTTTATATTTAATAGGAGAGGAGGAATATGTGACAGTGGTTGAGAACCCACAAACAGAAAAGGAAAAATTCTGGAAAGTGTTACCTGAGTGCTGAGATGATGTCTGTGTGCACATTTTGTGTACAGGTGCAGTAAGAACTGTCAAGGAGAAAAAGCTTCCAGTGACAGGAGCACATAATTCTGAAGATAAATTTTTTGTTTTGTTTTTATTTGCTAGGTTAAGAAAAACATAAACCAACTGGAATGCTTGGAAGTCTTTTAAAGCAAAAAATATGTTATAGCTTTAGTCTTTTAATATTAAAAGTTCAGTTGTGATCCAAATATAGAAAGAGAATGGCATCGAATATCCATAGAGTAAGGCACTAAAATGAATAGCACTCAAATAGCACTAACAAAGGGTGGAAGAAAGAGTTAATGGAGTCTGGATAAAAGAAAAAAAATTAAGGCTGTAAAGTCATTGAGTTAAATTGTTCTCCCAAGTCTCTTTTGTTCAAAAGTTATTTTACATTTTCACTGTTTGCACTGATTTGATCCCATATATTTATTTCTAGACCTTCCCTTGGTTTGTTTAGGGTTTTTCCCTTCCTTATTTTTTGGTCATTCCATACCTTTCTGAACCTTGTTCATCGTACATTCTCTGTTTTGCTCTTGCAGTTTCACATTTGCTTAAAGGTTGTTATGCAGCCATAATTTAGTATCCTTTCAGACAGTGTAATAAAAATAAAACCTTGGGGAAAAGAAAAATAATTGGACAAAAAATAGTGGGGTCTTATATTTCACTATGGAAAATGAACTTAGTGTTTAGATATTAGCATAAAAAAAGATGCAGAGAGAAACATGGTGTGCTCACGATTTACAGACCAAAGAATGTGTTGTTATTCGGGCAATTTTAAACATTCAAAATCCCTAAGTCCTTGTATAATTTAAGTTGTCCCCAGAGGCTATGTATTCTAGGCTTTAATATGGCTATATTATAAACTATAATCATGTTTGCTTTACTGTGGGAATTATTAATTTACTCAGTTATAAAGGAACCACATCCATGCATCTCAAGACTAATAATGTTGTGTAAATAGTAATACACTTTATAAAATAATGTGACAAGCTGGCTTGGGAAGATACATAAATATTTTCTTCAGCAAAATGCATCAGAGGTCATCATAACTGGGAGTCTGCACATATGTAGGGAACCAATTAGGCTAAGCAGTAGTGGCAGTGTGATTTTGTAAATCACATCAAGTACTTCACACTTAGAAATAAAGTTTTTGCACTATGCAGCTCTCAATATGAGTTTAGCTATTCACTTCAGGAGGGACAGAATCAGAACAATGTAATTCTAGTGTTTTTCTGCAAATGGAAAAACGCATCAAGAAGCAGCAGCAGAGTCCAAGTCTAAACTCAAATGATGACTGTTGAGTTTCTGTTTTTCTTTTTAGTCTACTCCTGTACTGAAATTATACAGGATATACACCTAAGGGTGTCTTGAAGCCAGTGTTAAAATATGAGTAGCGTTATATACTCAAACACACTTAAAATTAATATTAAGAAATACTGTTTGGATTTCAAAAGTTGATAATGAAAATTGTATGTAAGTAATGCATTTAAAAAATCATAAAATAACTTAGAGGATGCTGTCAAGTATGTGGTCATATAAAAAATGTTACTGATAATACCCAGTTGGCAATTTTAGAAGTATTTGGTATTCCTCAACTCTTCTTATGGTACTTAGGATTATTATTTGTGTAAGTAGCATCTTGCTACTGATCTTTCTCTTACAGAAACTGATTGGAGTCAGGGATAATCAGCATCTGTCTGAATGAAACTGTGAAAAATCATATGCCTCTGCAAATTTTACTTAAATTGCAGTATAATTGTGCTCTGATTCACTATAGAATTGATATCACAGGACATTTTTCTGATATTTTAGTACTTTTTTATTTTTAGTAGGCTTTTATTTCATAGAATCATAGAATGGTTTGCATTGGAAGGGACCTTAAAGACCTAACGTGCCTGCCACACAGGGACACCTGCTGCTAGACCAAGTTGCTCAAAGCCCCATTCAGCATAGTCTTGAATGCTTCCAGGGATGGGGTAGCCACAACTTCTCTGGGCAACTTGTCCTAGTATCTCACCACCCTCGTTTCCTGCTATTATCTTGCATCTTAAATTTCTTATCTGTCTTTCCACTTACCCCTTTGAATATGTTTTATCTAACCTATTATTTATTACAGAAAATAATTTACACTTACAGAAAAATTTTAAAATATCAGATTTTTTCCTGAATGCAGTCTATATTACTTTCTTGTGTTAGTCGATTCATTATTTAACAGGCTTTATATCTTCTTTTCCTCTGTTCTTTTTCTGATCTTTTCCCCTGGTTTTACCTTCAGCTTCCCTCCTATACCTGTCAGCAGTCGCATTTTCTTTACAAAATGTCTGCCCTTCGTTCTTACATTTATACAAAATCTACTTAGATGACTTGTCCACATAAGTTTAACACCTGCTAGCATACTTAAATTAGTAGCTTTTTAAAATAGTGTAGTTCAAATGCTACTTTTTGAGAAAAGCTCACAATACTCTTGTTTAGGCTACTTTCATGGGAAGCATGCGGTATTTCCATTTAGGGGTTTTTGAAGTTGTTCATTGATTAACATTCTCCCAGAACTTCTTAGCTGTTCATCTTGTTAAAACTAATTGTTTAGATCAGATTTATCAGATTACAACTTTTCCTTCTTTCATATCAGTCTACATTCTCTTATTGATATACCTCTCCTCTCCCCACCTCAAACCCAGCAACCTCACCGCATCTTAATGGAGATGCCGTTAAAAGCTAATGTTCTCTGAAGGAACACGTTCCATTCAGTCTTCCATTCTGGAGTCTTATGCTCAGCAATTGATGACAGAAATGTTTTCAGATTGTCCACAGTGCTAAGCATATTTCCTAGAAAAGACTCTTGACATCTGCCCTCTTCTTTTCCTTCCAACTTCTCATCCTTTTTTCACCTTTTTTTTATTCTTAAAAAATATTCAGGAGAACCTTTCGCATTGTCTTCTCCCATGTGATTGTATGGACCTACATACAAACTTTATGCATGGGTAAATTGTTCTTAGTACTACAGTTATGACTTTAAGGCTGTGGTCATAAATGCAAATGGCCTGTCCTTCAAGGATTTGGATTTTTGTGTTTGTATTTATGACAGAATCCCAGGTGAGCCATAAATGTCAGAGAAATACTATTTCTTCTGCTCCCTAAATACAACAACTTTTAAAAGCAAAAAAAAAAAATCCAAAACATAACAACAAAACAAACAAAAAGCCCAACAAAAACCCTTGCCATAAAGGAAACTTTGAAAATAATCCCAGGCAAGCCATGTTAAACTACCTGGAAGAGCATTTCAGAGTCTGACATCTACAGACAGTAATCCTCAACACAATAGAAGGGACAATGTGGATCTCTGAATTGAGTGGTTCCTCCAAACCAATTTTTTAACAGAGAGTGTTGAACACATATTTAGAAGAGTAGCTGAAATGGTAGTTCTGTATTGCTAGCTGTTATTATTCTCCTATGTGAGCTGAAATGTATGAATATCAGAGTTTTTCTTTTAGAAACAGAAATCTCTAAAAGTAAGCTTAAAATATGAAGACAGTCCCTGCCCAGAGCAGGGGAGTTGGAACTAGATGATCTTGAGGTTCTTTCCAACCCTAACTATTCTATGATTATATGATTTGATTATTTTTCGTATGTTACAGTATACATCACTGGGAGAATTCAATACCAGGTTGGGCAGAGCCTTGAACAACCTGGTCCAGTGTGAGGTGTCCCTGACCATGGCAGGGCGGTTGGAGCAAGATGATCTTAAGGTCCTTTCCAACCCTAACTATTCTATGATTCTATGATAATTATATCCACCATGTTCTATTTTTAAGTTTTTTGTCAAAAGTACCAATTAACGCATATCTCTAGAAACATGGAAACATTTTAAGGAGGATACACGTGTAGCGATTTCATTTATATTAGTGTATTCCTTTCAGCAAGCTATCTTTTAGATACATTTTGATTTTTCTACCCGATTATTCATTCAAACATTGTTTATTATTGGCCTACTGATATTGTAGCGCTTACTCCTTTTCTCAGAGAAATCAGAACTTCTACCTTTCTAGGTAGGTGTGATAGAAGTTCTGATTTGTATTTCTTGTATTTCCTTTATTTTAAAATTACTGGCAGGCTACTTGATATAAGTTGACTTAAGAATTTTATTTTTGTAGGCATCTTTTTTTCACTGCCAATCTTGCTTACTCAACCCTTTCTTTTCAGTTCAAATTCACTGTTTATTCTTTTATATGTATGTACATATAGTGGTGCAGGTTATGTCTGCATTCTATATTGCTGGCATTGGAAAATGCAGTTTGTTTGTGCTATTAATTCCTGATCCATGCATGCAAAAATAACAGTTTGATTTTTATGTGCATTTGTAGACTTATTCTTCTAATTTATTCTTTTTGACAGTATACTTTCCCTCAGCTGACTGAAAACCAGCATAATTTCTTTATGCTTTTGTTACTAACTGCATGCTTATTTTTCCAGGTTGTCCAGGTCATTTTGCAGTACTTTTGCAATCCTACTAGACTTAATGCTTTCCACAGCTTTGGTGAGAATTGTTTGAAAGAGTTCTATGCGATGCAAAAAGAATACTAAGCTTTACGGGTTATTATTTTAGAAAAGAAGTCTCAAAAGAACAACCTGGACTAGGCTACAACTAGCAGGAAAGGTCAGTCCTTCTTAAAAGCATGAGAAGAATGCTTTGTTAATAAAGGCCTCCTGTGGTTCACAGCCCTGACTTTCATATCATCACTATAGTACATTAAATAGGAGGGCTACATCATCAGTAACAAAAGTGCTTTGATATCGAAGAGTCTGTCTCATTGAAGAGAGGCACAATTGCTTAAACACCAAGAAAAGAAACTCTTTCTGCCTCTCCCTGACATTCTAGGAGGAAGAATTACATTAAGGAAGACCTATTGGGAATTTGGCTTACCTGGCATTTATAATATTTTAAAACTATATTATATTAAAAATTGTGATATTTTAAAAGTAATAATAGTTTAAAAAATCCTCCAGAAGTGTACCAAGGTATTAATTCAGTACTGACTCAAAAAGAAAATTGCCAGCCACCTTGTAAAATCACCAGTACCACTACTTGCTATAGTGACATGAAGCAAATTAATTATTCAGATCAAGCTTGACTGGTTTCCGAGCTATGACAAGATTACCGCAGAACATGGTATGTCTGCCATGATTTTCAAATGTCTGCCATGATTTTCAAATGATGACATTTAAAGTTTCTCTGTATCAAGCTGCGAAGTGATTTGTCTACCCATTAACCCCAGTACAATGTATCATTAATATCTAAATTTTCTTGATTGACTGCAGACTGATTTTTATTTCATCACCTCATGTTCTTTTTATATGTAAATGTTATCACCTTCCTGTGCATTCTTCCTTTCCTTGTCATCTTCATACTATTTTTTTATCTAGCTGTCTTGATAATCTAGAGCTGCTTTTCAAAATCAGGCATTCAGAAATTTGTTGCACTTATATCTAAGTAACATTTGTCCATGGCCAAAACTTTTCATTGTTCTGTTAAAGAGGAGATCAAAAATAAACTAAAAGTTTCCCTAAATTTAGTATGAATTCTGGCAGTGCCTTTACATGTCAGTATTTTTAGTAGTTCCTGTAATTTTGCTCAATTTTCATGCAGGTTTCTGTTTCTAGTTCACATTTATATAGCTAAAATACTGAATTTTAACTAATAGACTTTAAGGCATTAAAATAATTTTTATTTGTTTGCATTTACCATGATTCATACTGTGATAAATTCACATGTCATGGTCATGAAAACCTTGGAGCATTGGAAACATGGAGAGCAATTGCTCAATAAAGCAGTGGAGCTCTTTCTTCATTCATCATCTGGCCACGCTTCTACTCTGAGCTGAAGAAAGTCTTAAGGATGGTCTGCTGTACAGCCTCCTTCTGGCTAGTCTCAGCTATGCTCCTTTTGCCTTTTGTTATGCTTGCTGCTCTGTCTTCTGACTCTCATCTTGGCAATGCTTTGCAGGTAATAAGATTAGAATCATAGAATCATAGAATAGTTAGGGTTGGAAAGGACCTTAAGATCATCTAGTTCCAAACCATGCCACCCAAGCCTATGTCTAATCTGGCCTTGAACACCGCCAGCAATGGAGCATTCAATGAGAAAGTTGGGGCTGTTCAGCCTGGGGAAGAGAAGGCTGTGTGGAGACCTCATAGCAGCTTTCCGACATTTGAAGGGAGCCTATAGGGATGCAGGGGATGGACAGCCAACTGTATCCTGGGATGCATCAAGAGAAGTATGACCAGCAGGTCGAGGGAAGTGATCCTGTCCCTCTACCCTGCTCTCGTGAAACCTCATTTGGAGTATTGTGTACAGTTCTGGTGTCCCCAACATAGAAATGACATGGAACTGTTGGAACAAGTCCAGAGGAGGGCCGTGAGGATGATCAGGGGACTGGAGCACCTTCCGTATGAAGATAGGATGATAGAGTTGGGGCTGTTCAGCCTGGAGAAGAGAAGGCTGCATGGAGACCTCATAGCAGCCTTCCAATATCTGAAGGGGGCCTATAGGGATGCTGTGGAGGGACTCTGCATGAGGGGCTGTACTGAGAGAACAAGAGGCAATGGGTTGAAACTTAAACAGGGGAAGTTTAGATTTGATCTGAGGAAGAAACTCTTTACTGTAAGGGTGGTGAGGGTTTCCCAGGGAAGTTGTGAATGCTCCATTGCTGGCAGTGTTCAAGGCCTGTTGGACATTGCCTTGGGTGACATGGTTTAGTGGGAGGTGTCCCTGCCCATGGCAGGGGGATTGGAACTAGATGATGTTAAGGTCCTTTCAAACCCTAACTATTCTATGATTCTGTGATTTTGTGATCCACTTCATGGAGGAGATTGACAAGGAGATCTCCAAGATGAAGCTGTCTGTCAATGCCCATGAAACACTTGGAAGCCCATGAAATGGCCGGGCCTATGGAACACCCGCGTTCCTCTTGGAGCACTGTAGCAGCCACAAACAGGGAGGGTGAACTGGAAGGAGTCACTTGTTGCACAAACCCAGCCAGCCTGGCTGGGCAGGGGCAGCTGCCAGATTAGGAAATGTTCCTATTGTTGTTGAGGGGCTGAGTGGGCCTTCGGGCCCCATGAGGCACTCCTGGTGGATGTAGAGCAGTTAGGACTCCAGCATGAAGCTCTCTGTCCTGGTGCATGCTGTGCTGGGCAGACTCAGCTCAGGCAGGTAGAAGCACAAAGCTTGTGTCAGCACCAAGAAGCAGCACTCGGTCAATTTGGAACTGCTGAGGAGGGCCAGGCAGCACGTGGAGGCAGCCATCAAGGAGAAGACCTTCTCAGTGCAGAACCCATAGCCCATCATCTACAATCTGCTGTGGGCATGGGGCTGGGTGGAGAAGTAGTTCTTCAACATCATCAGGGTAGGAACTTGCTTGGGGCAGCAGCAGGGCACCCAGAAGCTGATGAGGAGGATGAGGAGGATGGTGGTGGTGATGAGCAGTGGGAAGCAGCTCTGCATACAGAGCCAGGGTCAGCACTGGGTTGGATCATCCCACAGTGGAGATCTCAGTATCGCTTGAGGAGGAAGAGGCCAATGGTATGATGAGGGCCCCAACGGCATCCACAACATGATGGCCTACATGGTGAGAGACCAGACACCGTCCTTCATCTGGACCAGCCAATGTGATGCTGTGAACTGTCGGTAGATGCGGCAAGACCAGGTGAACCACTTTGCTGGCACTGGAGCCTTCACCACCAAAGAGGAGCTGTGCCTCAACCTCCCAAAGTTGCCCTGGTTCCACCAAGCCGATCCCACCACCTTCTTTACACAGCACTGGTGGCTACAGGCTAAGGATGAGCACCAAGCCTTCATCAAAGATTTCTGCCCAAATCATAACAACACTTAGAGCTGATTTATAAAAAGAAAAAGGATAGTTTGGGGGAATTTAATAAACTGTGGTGAGTAATTATAAATTCATGTCACTGGTTATGATGTTAAATTGAAAAATATGAGAAATTAATGTCAGATAGCTTTATCTGATTTAATCTGATTATATAACAATTTGTTTTGTTAAAAAAGAGTAGAAATTAAATGGTATATGAGTCATTCTGAAGATCTCAGTGTGTAACATGAGCCAATAAAAATGACAGCTGTATTAAAGCATGCAGAAATTTCCATTTGAAATAAGCTGTATCTACTCAGTTGGAGTTTTTGAATGTCTAAATAAATTAGCAATCATTATTGCAGATTCATAGCAAGATAACATAAAGTTACAGAGATTTTTTGGAAGTAAAAGATTAGTGATGTTTTATAGATAGCCTCAAGAGCTCTAGGCCTTTGACAAAGCTGTCACATCTAGTTCATATCTCCCATATACAAGATCCAAATTCTCTTTACACCACTGCATATAAAATTAATTTATTATTCTGACTGGTGATCTAGGAGTGAAAATGTTTATGGCTCTTCTCTGTGTCATTCTTCTTCAGGTTCTTAGGAACCTTATGACATTATTAGATTTTGAAACAGCAAAATCAATTTTTAACTGAGTTTGAAAGGCACAAAGTTGCTGCAGGTTTTCCGTGGAATAATGATGTTACCATTTATTAGCTATTACTATTTTCTCAAGAAGTGAAACTGCAGTCCTTACTGTACAAAAGGGAATAAGGGAAAAATCATATATCTCTACTTATTTAGGTTGATACAGTGTTATTCTATTCATTTATAGTCAGAGAATCTTTTTCTCAGATTTGCCGTGTACAGAGAAATCCTCTTCAATTCAACTAATGATGGGCTTGTGCATTGCAGTCTTCTTTTAGGAAGAGATAATAGTGATCTCTGACCATTTGTATGACAAGCTTAGGAAGATGTGTACAGATCCTCAAAATCTAAGAGTTAGTTAAACATTCTGAATTGCTCACTAAATGATCACCATTTTCCCCACTGCAGCAGAGTGATGCTAGTGGGGCTATCTGTCTTCTTTCCAGTCTCCTCAGTGTCAAGAAACAGAGGAATCAATGAAATACAGTGTCTAATTGTAACTAGGAAGTTCGTCAGCAGGGAGAGGTAGGTGGTAACTCAAAGCAATGAGCAAAGACAAATCACTGAACTGGTCTGTGAAATGATTTTGCCACCTTTGCTTTCTCAGCTGACTGTGAAAGAAACTTTCTCAGAATAATTTCCTATGACTAAAGTTAGCCAGCATTAATAATGACAAACTGTTGTCTGGTGTTACATTCTTCAGAATGCATTTCTTTTAAGATCCTATCACTTCCCACTGTATGTACTATACTACTACTTACTGCATTACACTATATTCTTTCTTTCTTGAAGCTTTGTCTCGATTTACGATTTTCTGTCAGGCTGATTATTCAAGCAGTGAATTTACACTAGATTCATGATTTGTTCTTATTGCAGCTGTAAAATAAGAGATTGAGAGAAGACATGCAAAATTTGTGCTTAGAAAAGTTAGATTTTGTTTTCCCTCTTGAATTAGAAGGAAAACTTAAAAAATCTTGGATTTGTGCCAAGTGCAGTCATTCTCAGATTTCCTCATGGAAATTCATTTCTTTCTGACATTCAGTAGCAAACTGCAGACTTTCACTGCTCTGCCAACATGAACTGAAAAACTGATTACTTGGAAAGTAGTTATTGTAACATTGAAATTAGCATGAAAAGCCTGAGATGAATTTAGCTAGCAAACCAAGCATACAGCAATGATTATTTTGAAAAACATTTCCAGTTAACCCTTAAAAGGTTATCTATTCTCTGTGTCCCTGTAATAAATCAAGTTATTGCTATAGAATAATAAATATGTAAAATAAGAACAAAAAATGTGACATTACTGTTACTGGTACTTCCATGAGTTGACTGCAATAATTGTAGAAAGGGTGGAGGGATACACAGGGAAAAAAGGGGGGTTATGTAAACTGGCTGTGTTTTACAAGCAAACAGCTGCTGTTTTGAAAATATCTATATGGCTGCAATTATTTGTGAAACTTTCCTTAAGCAGACCAATGCAAAATTTTAATTCTTGGGTGCAGATTATTTTCCTGATCAGTTCATAGATAGATTTTTTTTTTTTCTTTTCCTGTGAGAAAAACAAGATTTCTTTTAAAAAATAAGGAGGGAAAATCTCCCCGCCCAAATTGTTTCAGCATTGTAACTGAGCTAATGTAACAGTGTTACAGTGTTTACATTATTAACCATCAGCAAAAAACGAAAGCAATCAATGTAATTTTCTTTGTTGTAGGCTTGTCAAAGACTGCAAATATAAATACAAGTTTCATTTGTCATCTAAAAGCTGTTCATTAAAAATGTTTGGGGCTTGCAAATTCTATTTAGTAGGGACCCAGTAAGATAATTTTTTTCTGTCTTAGGATAATGTAACTGGGAATTCACATCTCCAGTACTCATATTCTCATTCCTGTATTCTGTTCTTTATTGTCCGTGATATCTTTTCTTTTTTTTTCTATTTATTCTTTCTTTCCTTCCACAAAGTGTGGAGTTTTGAGGTTAAAATTAATATTTTGAAGTTTTTTAGAAGTTAAAATTGTCAAAGCTGTAAGAAGATTATACCAATTGTTTCTTCTGACTTATATGAAACAAGGCATATAAAATCAGTCCTTTGGAAGTGTGCAAGTGTAAACTTTGGTGTATAAAAGTCACCTTTTTACCATGTACAAAGTAATAGTGCTTTTTGGTTTTCCAGAAAACACACAGGGAATTCATCAGCTGCCAGAAATGGAGCTTAGAGAGAGGAAATTTCAAAACCAAGATTCTTAACCAGTTCATAGATCTCTTAAATACACCATATTCAGTTTTAAAAATGTTTGGATCTGTGTGAAAAGCCGAAGCTGAAATGCTGGTCCGAAAGTTACCATTAAAAAAACAAAAGAAAAAAAAATGCCCCAAACAAACAAAACAACCCAAAACCCCTAGTGGCCACCCTCCCAAAGAGAAGAACCCACTCAGAATGTGGAAAGCCCAAGTACCAAGGCCTAGTTTAAATTATGTACATTAATCAGTTAACTGTGGTGTACCCATGTGTTATTTGGGACTCTAAACACTAGGCCAGAAATTATTTTGTGAGGGAGTTAGACTTCCTTTCCTAGACTAATCGTATTATCTGATTTTAAAAATTCTCTCAGTTTTGACTGTAATAGCTTTGGATCATCTAAATGTAGATGTCATTCCAAATTTAATTTTCTGAACTCCTTAAATTCTCCAATATGAATTCTTGGTTATATGTTAAAAATTAGATTTTGTAGGGGGAACAGCATGGATGCACTGAGTGAAAAGGAAAATGAAGACAAGATATTTTTATTTTCATTTTGAGGGAGGTGTGTTTTAGGGTGAGCGCTGTAATCTCTAGATGAAAGAGTAGTCAAGATTTAGAGTACAGAAGGCTTTGAGACAAAGCAAAAAAAAAAGTTATTTAAGAGAGCAATATATTGGTAATAAATTAACTAGGGTGTAAAAAAAAAAACAAAACCACAAACCAAACCAGACAAATCCTAGGCTATATGATGATAAACAAATTCAAGGAGTCTTTTTCGTTACACGTTTTCCTGTGGGGAGAAAGCTGGCAGCAGTCTTTCTAGAGCTGTTAATGAAGCAGTGCAGGCAAATGATCATAGACTCTCTCATGTGAAAAGCATTAGTGTATGAAAGCAAGTTATAAAAGTGAAGGAAGTAATTATTGGTTTAAAAACAAAAATCACCTTTAGGTTTCTGTTGTATTAACACTAAGACAACTAAGCAAAGATTCACTGACGAATGTTTTTTTTCCTATATTCCTTTATTCATTATTCATGACATGTATCATGATTCTTAAATGTCAAGTCCTACAACAGAATAGAGTTGCAGTGGAATCATTGTTAAAATAATTGTGCAATTCTATCTTTTTTAATGTATGACAAAAATAGTTTCTCAGTTTAATTGTAGAAGTATCCCACCATTTGAGCAGTAGGAGGTTTAGCAAAAATTGAGTTTGTAGCAATTTTTTTTTTAGAATAACCAAGTCTTTTTTTCTTTTTTTCTTTTTTTTTTTTTTTTTTTTCCGAGAAGGTAAAACCCCCTTTTCTATATGCATTGCTGTTGATATTTGAAGGTTCTGGTTCAATGATGCTTGTGTGTTCACAGATGCAGGTTTTTTCAGTGACTTAGCTTACGAGTTATTCTGTAAACCACTAAAATATATGTCAACATTCAGTGTTGAAGAACTCTGTTTATACTTCATCATCCTTTTCCAAAGCTGCTTAACATTAAGTTCTGTTTGAATTGAATTGTTTGCTTTAATTAACAAAGCAAACGCTGAACTCATTTAGGGACATTTGTTTTGAAGTTGTAAAATAAAAGCCCAAACCAAACAATAAAACAAAACACAACAGCAAGAACAATAAAAAAGCCATCAATAAAATTCAGACTCTGACAAAATGATGGCGTCATATGGGAATCCTATTGAAATACAGATATCTCAGTAAAATTGCCACAGGGATGTTTTATCGTAGAATCATAGAATAGTTAGGGTTGGAAAGGACCTGAAGATCATCTAGTTCCAACCTCCCTACCATGGGCAGGGGCACCTCACAATAAACCGTGCCACCCAAGGCTCTGTCCAACCTGGCCTTGAACACTGCCAGCGATGGAGCATTCACAACTTCCCTGGGCAACTGCTAATTTAAGGGGCTGAAAGTTTATCTCCACTCTACAAAAATAACTGGTAAAGCATCAAGAATTTTGAACAGAATATTTCCTCAATACAGAAAGATAACTTCGACAAAACGTCCCACTGAAGCTTTTACTATAGGGAGTGCAGGTCTGAAGATATTTACTGAAGTCTGTCTTGCCTTTCAAACAGGGAGGTAATGTGCCCATCAGAACTATCTCAGAGTACTAAGCTCTTTTTAATCTCCCATGAGTTTGTAAATTCTAATGGATACTTTTCTTATGTGTGCTTTCAATGCAAACTATAATTTAATAATCAAAATCTAATTATCCATCCTATCCATCCATGATTTCTATGAAAAAGAAGGGAGAAGTGGTAAGATAGATTCCATTTACTTGGAGGATAGATAGGGTACTTAGTGATATCATCACACTATAATGAGTCAGTCAAAGGCCTGGATCAGGTAAGTATGCTTTGAAGCAGTATCTAATAACTTAGTATAAGGAATGTTAAGTTAAACAAGTCCCCAGACTGCATTGCAGCAGCTAAATGTTAATACGCTCCATTCTATGCCCTATTTTGTTCACAAATACCTTTGACAGAAACCAGGAAAAAATTGTAGGCAGCAATATTAGACATTTGCTCAGTAAAAGTACCTCTAATGTGGTTCCTTTGAACATTCTTCATTTTCCCACTAATTTGAATTGCAACACTTTGAAAACATGTGTTTAGATAATAAAGGGATGAAAGTTGATTGCACTTCAGGCACTTTGGAAAGATACAAAAATAAAAAATATCAAGTTAGAAAGTTTGTTGGAGTTCTTCAGATAAGTTTTTTGACGGGAAATCCAGTTTTATTAATTCTCAAAATCAAAGTTAAGTATGCATTAAAGCTCTTTTATTAGTTTTTTGGGTTTTTTTACAATTTTTTTGTAAGGATAGCATGTAATGGTGTATTGAAGCCTTGGTAGAAATATTGTCTGCGTAACCGAAGTGCTAATACAGAAAGCTATGTTTATCTTAAGGCAGGCTTTTGACATTCTTACCAGATAGGTTAATTTGTAGGTGGGTTATTTTCTTTCCTTAATAAGCAACTATAAGACTCATCTGAAGCACAGTTGTGCTTTTTTACAATATTTTGGGTATATTCAAAGAAAAAAGCAGTGAGAAATTAAAGGCAAGTTCATCTAGATTCCATTTTTCATATTTACATTTCAATCTACAAGAATACTAAAGTTTCTATAGTGAAAGGCAGCTTGAGTGAAACATGATCATAAAATCACTAAGATT
This sequence comes from Forpus xanthops, assembly GCA_032466535.1. NCBI lineage: Eukaryota > Metazoa > Chordata > Aves > Psittaciformes > Psittacidae > Forpus > Forpus xanthops. The sequence goes on from JASSUY010039024.1 coordinate 43,820, forward strand.
GTGTTATCTGGGAAAGAAGAAAAGCCAGAAAAGTAGGAAGTCAAAAAAATAAATCCAAATAACTTGAGAAGTGGTAGATGGGGTCATGGAAGCATATAAGTATTGGCATCACAGACCAAAGGTTAGTCTAGTCCAGTATTTTGTCATTGATGACGTTCAAAGGATAGAATGTAGGAATAAGGCAGCACACAGTAATATTTCTTATCTAAGTTCATTTACTGTGCAGCTTAAAGGCTCCCTGAGTGAGATATTAGAGCTTGAGTTTTCTGTTTTTAAAAGCTTTAATATTGTTCTGTGAATTTGAGGAATTTGAACTGGTTGTGGATATAAGGCCAGGACGGTACAGTGAAGGAGCCTAGGAGGAGGCATCAAGGTAAAAATCAGGAGCATAAACCTGGATTTCTGGAGGACTGACTGCAGGAGAACAGACTTCGGTCTCTTCGAGGATGTACTTGGAAGAATCCCATAGGAGACCATGCTGAAACGAAGGGGGGTCTAAGGCAGCTGGTTTATTTTTAAGGATCACCTGCCTCCTCTGTGCTTAAGAATAGTTTGTCACAATGAACAGGACATAGAAAGCAGCCAGAAGCCTGTCTTAATGAACAAAGATGTTCCTGATAGAACTCAAATAAAAAGGAAGCATGATAGAAGCAAGGACAGGTGACGCAGAAAGAACACTGCAACACTATTAAAGCCCCCCTGGAACTGAATCTGGTGAGGGACAAAAAGAACTTCTACAGGGCTTCAGGGGTATATCAGTAGCAAAAGGAAGAGTAGGTGTCATGGTTTGAGGCCCCTCAAACAGTTCTGCTCACTCCCCCCTCTTTCTTCCCCAGTCCCGGGGAAATGGGATGGAGAATCAA
>JASSUY010039025.1:0-20479 GCA_032466535.1 Forpus xanthops
GGGTGCCCAGAGAAGCTGTGGCTGCCCCATCCCTGCAGTGTTGAAGGCCAGGTTGGACACAGGGGCTTGGAGCAACTTGCTCTAGTGGAAGGTGCCCCTGTCCAAGGCAGCAGTTGGAGTTGGAGGAGCTTTAAGGTCCTTTCCAGCCCAAACCAGCCTGGGATTCACCAAATTCTTTGTAATGGCAAATTCCAGTAATATGATTCAGTTCATTTACCCTTTTTCTCCCTCCCTTTGCTCCCAAGTTCTGCACTGTAAATGGTATTACAACTAAGTACATTAACTGCCCGGAGAACAAGGCCTTTCCTGTTCTTAAGCAGCACTCCTCATTCCTCCTAAGCCATGCATAGCAGAGAGGTGGCTTATGCTGCCTTCAGCTCCAGCCACATCACCTAATTACTCCTCACCCACCACCATCTGTGTCACTGTGGAAGAGCAGCAATGGCAAGGATTTCCGGCTGACAATGACAGCCCTGTGACGTCCTGGCAAAGCCCCCAAGCAAAACCCCGGATGGATACTCTGTACTTTATGGGCCCAGCTCTAATTATGTGAGAACAGAACTGAATGCAGTCGCATTGGTGCTCTTAATTACTGTGGAGACAGAACAAGAGAGCAAAGAGGAGCCCAGGCAACAGCCAAAGATGCTGCTTTAGCCAGGAGATCAGCTCTGCAGGCTCATCAGCTTCAGTCCTCATGTGCCACTTCACTCCCACATTGCTCTGACTCACCCAAGTCATGTCAATCCACATCTAAGCAACTGCAGCTTCAGCTCTGCTAGCCTTGTCCGGCCAGGGTACCACAGAACCTGCTGACTTGTTGATACATGACCTCTGTGCTCTTTGAGACAACAGAAGCAAATTGAGACCCTATGAAAAGTCAGCAGATTCACTTTAAGCCTGCTTTCAGATCCTTGGCTGATCCACCTCCACCTCCTTGGCTGTCAGCTTTGTTTCAACTCGCCTCCACCACGTGAGCTGGAGCAGCAGAATGTAACTAGAAGTCTGGAATTTGGAACAGGGCACTTACAAGCTGAAAACGTTTGGAATCCAATGTGATGGAGTGGGATATGATAACACAGATTGCGAAGATGCAAGGAGATTAGCAAGATGCTCAAGTTTCAGAACTGTCATAGGAAGGTCAGGCATAAATATACAGAGAGTATCATCACAAGGCAGAGGAGCCACAGCTACAGCTGAGGAGTTTCTGTAACAGACACACTTCTAGTGCAAATATAACACAGCAGTTCTCATTCTCACAGCACAACAGCAAGCCTGAAGTGCAGCCCATAAACCACATCAGTTCTAGATGCAAAACCTACTGACCTCCCCACACAGTGAAACCAGCAAACTGGGTATCCTGTTTTTCCAGCACAGCCTCCACAATTATCTCAGATAGGCCTGATTTTGCATCCATGTCATGTGTGTATGCGAAAATGCTGGGAGAAGCAAGCTCAGCATTGGGCTGGCAGAAACTCTCCTTAGATAATGTTTAAATGCTGACCTGAGGAGCAGTACTGGCGTAGAGATGTAAACCAAAACATAATCACAGAATCACAGACTGGTTTGTGTTGAAGGGACCTTAAAGCTCCTCCAGTTCCAACCCCTGCCACAGGCAGGGACACCTTCCATAGAGCAGCTTGCTCTAAGCCCTGTGTCCAACCTGGCCTTCAACACTGCAAGGATGGGGCAGCCACAGCTTCTCTGGGCACCCTGTGCCAGCGCCTCAGCACCCTCATCATCCTAAAACATGTCCTATAATGGTTCAGGACACATGCACCAAATCAGAACACAAAGTGTTTCACTGCAGAGCCACAGCAACTTTTAGGAAGACAATAAGCAAGAGGTACAATAAACCTCTAGAGCCATTACAAGGGGAGAGAGCCACCTTTATACAGTCTGAGTGCAACCAAGCCCATAATCTCAAAACCACTCAGCAACTTCAACGTCTGCATAACACTTGCAGGAACACAATCGTGCTTCTGTGCTCCAGAGCTAAACCAGGATTACTTCATGGCCTAAGTACCCCAACATCTGTGCCTGACAGAGCTTGGTTCCCAAGTCAATCCCTGCTTTGGCAGTTTCAGGCTTCCCAATTGAATTCCAAGAGCAACAGGTCTGACAACAACAGACTCACTATTGCATTTCAAAGCAAACAAATATAAAAAACTTGACATAACTATTATCTACAACCAGCCCTGTCTGCTCATACATCAAGTGACATGCAGGACAATACCTTATCCACATCCTCCTGTGGCATCAAGCACTAGGCAAAGCCAGCTTCAACCCACTGCCCTGAGAGAGCCAGGCAGCAGAAAGCAGAGCTTCTGCAATACTGAGATGTTGTATCAAAACACTGCTGTAAATGAAATATTACTTTGAACAGCAAGTCAGCCAATCACTGCCTGGATTTGCACAATGAACCAAATGTGAATTCTCACATATTTACATCAAGATAGATCAAAATACGATGCAGGTTATTAGTTGGCCAAAAAACATCTCATCAGTTTGATGTGCTCTTAAAACATTTGAGTCCTTACAGAATTACCACATCTTCAGCATTCTGAGAACTTCCATGTCACCTGCATGTGCCACCCCTCATCAAGCCTAAGTCACCTATGGCTACAACTTCCACATTCCAGCTCGTTCATCACCACCTATACTAAATACATTCACACTGGTGAAATAGACTCCATTGAGAAAAGCCCGATTAGGTAAGTACTGCATGTAAAAAAAACCAGCACACAGAAGCAATCCAGCAGTAAAACACCCATATTGTCTCCAGGAATAAAACCAGATGTGAAACATTTGGATCCCACCTTCTCCTCACTAGCAGAGAAAACCATGGTAAGAAACCAGCTGCTGACTGACAGCTCTTTTCAGAGGACCAAGCCTTCTGTCAGGGAAAGCAAACAGAACATATCAGTACATTCAGAGGGAAACTGAACAGCTGAGATACAGCGTGCCTCTTTGGTGTCCAGCTTGTCACATACACCCCTCATGTGCTGATTATCCAGGACACAGCTGAAGTGCCCATTGCTGTGGTACAAATTAGACTCACTCAGACTTGGACAGATACTAAGTAGAACAAGGTACCCTCATTCAGCCTGTCAGGAAGAAAACAGCACTGGGGATGGGTGTGCATCCTTGCTTTGGGCCAAGTACCTTGTTTCCACAACTCTAAGTTCAATATTATCCAACATACTTCAGAATTCATGTTGTTTGAAGGTTATGAATGCATGAGAAAATATTACTAAATGGGAAAAAGTTTCATTGTACATTCTCACTTTATTAGCAGACACTTTTTGACTAAGTAGACCAAGTTGCAGTATGTATTTTAAGCCCTTTAAATCTTCTGCATGAGCATTCAAAAGGTAAACCATTTTTCCACTTTTATCCAGAAACACCACACAAGCCGAAGTGCACACAAATAACCATGATAAGAACAGCAACGGGTAATAGCAATTTTACCTCATAAACTGTATATAACTGTATAAATACCTTTCACAGAAACAGATATTACAGCACAGAGGTTAAAGCCAAGGTTATGATCATGTAGAAATGTGGAATCGGTTCCTGCACCCTCACTAAGGAGTAAACTCTATTCAATGCCCAAACTAACCATAGTCACCCGTGTAACAGCCCCAAAGAACTTATGAAACAAGGCAGACATTACCTGTTACTGCAGCTACTAATGCTGACACAGAGGAGCCTTAATGTAAGCAAATCCAGAAGCACACTTCAGAGGGTGTCACTGGCCATAAGCCTTATCCGCTCCCTTAAGCATCAGAGCACAACCTGTCCCAGCCATATGCTGAAGCCTGTGAAGAGCTGACTGCTGTGCAACTGAAAGGTCCTTAGCAGCAGCCATCTGTACAACTCCAATGCCAGCCCTACAAGATAAGGGGGATCTATTTTTCAGAGCCTGTTCTGAAAACTACCACATAGAGTTAACATCTGCAAATACACTCAAAGAAATCTGTTCTGCTTGATCAGTGATTGTGGCATCACTATGGAAATATTTCAGGTATGCAGTGATACTTGGAACTTTTACATCTGATTTACATTTCTTGTTAAAAATAAATAATGAAAAAGGAGATCAATCAAGCTCCAATTTTATGACACTGATAATCACAGAATCATGGAATAGTTTGGGTTGAAGAGACCTTAAAGCTCATCCAGTTCCAACCCCTGCCATAGCAGGGACACCTTCCACTACAGCAGGTTGCTCCAAGCTCCTGTGTCCAACCTGGCCTTGAGCACTGCCAGGGATGGGGCAATAACAAAGATACCTTATTAAAAAATACAACTAAAAGGAAGTTATTTCTCACCTGCAAGGTTTTTCAAGCTCTGCAGAGTGATACCCAGCCGGCACACACACATTTACCCATCTAACACACTGGAGCTGTCTAAAGTACAGCAAACTTCTGCAAGCCTGCACAGATCAGGCCACACAACCTTAGCTTCCCTCCTCTCCCCTTACACCTTCTAGAAAGCTACAGCAAGAGCTTGAAGAACTTTTTTTGGGCTATTAAAAAGCTCCTTTGTCCCAAGGAAGTAGCTTAGGAAATTAAACCAAAAGGAACTGAAGCAAACCAAGCCTTTGGTCCCATCCCCTAACCACTAACTGCTCTGCTGGTGAGTATGGAGAATTTAAACACAGACTCTTATAATAACAATGTCATCCACGAAGGAAGCAGCCCCCTCAGCAAGTCCTGCCTGACTTACTGCCAAAATGAGCCTCTCAGGGGCAGACCAGAGGAGCTGCAGAAGGAAGCTCTGCCCAGGAGATGATGCAGGGATTCTGCTTGAGCCCTGGCCAGAATCTGAAAACAAGGAGAACAGTGCATGCCATGACCAAGGAATCCACTAATGCACTGCTCTGGTTACTCACAAAAGGTATCACAGAACCTAATTTTATTACAAATATGAATCATTCCTAGAAGTCATATTATTAAATAATATTCCCCATTATTGCTGCTACTCAGCCAACAGTAGCAAAGTCTTCATGCACTTTGGCCATCAGACTGTGATCTCCAGGTCAGAGTGAATCAAATTGACACTGTCTCCTGGCTAAGCCAGCTGCATCAGCACAAGGATTTCTCCTGCTGCTTCATAAAGAACCCAGCACCTGGCCAGGACATAGGAAGAAATCCTCCCACAGCCTTCCTGAACTGGCAAGCAGAGCCTGGAGTGAGCCAAGGGAAAGAGGAATACAAGCCAATATTGTCTGGAAGCAGATTTTCCTCTTGACTGAAAGGAAGACAAACGACCAGCCCCTAGTTCCACATGCAGAACCACATCCCACATCATTATGGATGATTTTTTCTAAGTACTTACTAAATCACAAAACCATCTCTATGCAAAGGGCTCCAGGATGAGGGAAGCTTAAAAACCACTAAAACCCCTTCTCCTTAGATGTAGGTCACAAAAGAGGCACGCTCCATGTTAAAAACCCAAACTGGTTCCTACCTAGGAGGTTAAGCAATTATTAACTAATTAATTAGTAGTCTGTTATAAAAAAAGTCTATTTTTCAATTAAAAACACCATAATTTTCATGGTGTAGGATTAATACTACAAATGCAAACTAAAACCTAGAAGTAGAAGAGCCCAAGGTAACAGCAGTTCTTTTAGCTTGAGCTCTTCAGTGCCAAGGAAAGCACTTTGAAAAGCTGCCCACAAAGGCACCATTATCTGGGATAACAAAGCAGTAGCTCCAGAGTATCGGAGCTTATGGTTTAAAAGAAAGCACTTGAGACTGTGTTACTTGTATTATACTTAAAAACCAAAATAAGCATGAAGACTATCTTGGAATATCCTAAAATAACATACTGCTTTAATTCCCAACTGTTTCTGCTCTGTGCACTGGGACTAACTGCCCCAGAGGATAGAGCTGGCTGATGATGAGGCTGCAGCACTAGAACCAGCCTATTTATGGAGTCCATCTGACAACTAAGACATTGCATCACCTAATTGTGATCATAAAAATGACCTTGTTTCCACAGAAGTAAATCCTTTAAGTACTTCTTTAGCCACAGTTATGTTCTGCCACAGAGGTTCTTCCTTTCATGCAGTATTTTGGGAACGCAGTTTAAGTGTGTGCTCCCAGAATAACTTTGTGTTCCAGCGGACAGGAACTGAAAGCTTTCAGGAAAGCTCCTATTAAGTGCTATTTCCATTGCTTTTAGAGCAAATGTATCAGACTCCCAATGAAAATTAAACAAGGACAAGAAAGTGCCAATAACCTGCCACACAGAACAGGTAGCACCTTTAACTTGACACTGGAGCTTCTGTAAATAACAAGCCTAGTACAGGTTCTCCATATACCCAATGCTGGTGGGGTTTACTGGGTGTAGAACACATTGAACAGCCAACAGCAAAAGCCTTTGGAGGACAGATCACTCCAGCATCACAGTTAATCAGTTCTGAAACCATTCACATTCTAGGGCTCTGCCTTCCAGCTCTTCTTGGAAGCCAGACAAAGCTGATGGTTGAAATAAAGGGCTTCATATTCACAGCTTTCTAGACTCAAATGAAACTGTTGGACAAATTGTACAGTTATTCTAAGTTGGGGAAAAAAATGGCCATTCCCACATAGGCATTTTGGGCTTTTTAGAAAGCCCCCATCAGATACTCACAAAGTGTCTCTCCACATCATCTCTGGTACGTGGAAATACTTCCTCTGCTCCTCATGCACCTGCGGTCAAACAGAAAAGAACTAAGGCAGAGTCACAGCCAGCCCTACACAGCCGCTGCCTCTCAGACCCCATGGAACCTCTCAAAAGGAACCAAGAACCATTCTAAGCATCGACACACAACATGGCTTTTCCCCCTCTTCACTTTGGCCAGTAAAATGACAGAGATAAAGGAGCAAAGAAGAAAGGAAACTGCTTGTTTGCATGTATCCCACTGCTCCGGCTGCAGGACCAGGGCTGAGTTATGAAAAGCAATCAAGGGAACAGGAAGCACATACCCTGGATTCTTCAAATAATCTCCTGGTTTAATCCAGTTGCTCCTGAGCCTGCCAATGCCATGGACAGTTCACTGAAATGGAAGCTCTGGCTCATTCAAGCCACCTTTTACGGCTCCTTATTTATGTGCAAGATGTGACGACATTCATTTGTGCAGAAGAGGCCAAAATGTTAATGAGTTCCAGTTTTAAGATCTAATGGAATTGATAAAATAAAGCCTTGTTCCATATTTTTGTGCCTCAAGAGTGTGATATCTCACGGCCATTAACCAAACCAAATGATTACAGACTATATCCCAGTTTCTGAGCTCGTACTTTCACTAATGGGACAGTGAGAAAGTTGTTATCAAATTGAAATGTTACATCATTAACAGCAAGTGCTGCAAGACACAGAATCATAGAACCCCAGACTGGTTTGTCTTGAAGGGACCTTAAAGCTCATCCAGTTCCAACCCCTGCCACCTTCCATTAGAGCAGCTTGCTCCAAGGCCCTGTGTCCAACTTGGCCTTCAACACTGCCAGGGATGGGGCAGCCACAGTTTCTCTGGGCACTCTGTGCCAGCGCCTCAGCACTTCACAGGGAAGAGCTGAATTCCCAAATACATCATTTTCACCTTCTTCCAGAGACTGCTGAACACATCAGGCTGGCCAAACTATTCACATACAGTCAGGACTACCTCTAACAACTTTAATCCTGCTGCCTAGTTTCAAAACAGAAGCTGATACACTGAAATCCCTTCTATCTGTGCATGGCCTCCCTCCCCTGAAGGTTGCTCTGGGATGAGGTTTTAGCAGAACAGCTTATGTACTGCTCACATTACCCTGCTCGCAAGAGAAAGCTGAGCCAGGCACACCGCAAGGTGAAAGCCAAATATGTCTTCTTTTGGGGCATTCGTTTAAAACCCACTGCTGGTGAGGCAAAGAAACAGCCTCTCTGCAGCCACGTGGCTGGGCTCCAGTAAAAAATCATGAGAAATGTCACACACATACTTGCTTTCTCCTGTCCACAGGAGACCAAAGATTACGAAGACAACACAGGATGGACAAGCTTATATGCCCAAAGACAGGACAGGATGGACAAGCTGATGCACCTAAGACAGGAAAGGAGGAACAAGCTGACGTGGCCAAGTTCTACAACTGGCAACTGATGGATTTTCTTCCAATAAAGTGCAAAATCAGCAAGTGCATGAGGAATATTTACCAGGTCTCTCTACCACTGAAATCGAGACAGCTCAAATTCCATGGCAGACATCAAACTTCTCATCCTCTGAAGAGCTGTGTTAAGGGTTAACTTGCACCTTTAACATCCTCCCCACTGATTCTACATGCCCAGCACCCAGATAGGAGACATTCACATCTCTGCTTACAACTGCACAGCAACTTACTACATCGACAGACAGGACACACCTGATCACCAGCACTGAACTGCCTCCCCTTGCCAAGAGCTGGAAGATAGACTTACTGCTCTGCAAGTTCCTCAGGTCCCTGGTTTGTGGTGTTGCTTTCCTTGCTGCTGTTACAACACCAGCACAGGGTGCCCAGAGAAGCTGCGGCTGCCCCATACCTGACAGTGTTCAAGGCCAGGTTGGATGGGCTTGGAGGAAGCCATTCTAGAGGAAGGTGTCCTTGCCCGTGGCAGGGGTTGGAGCTGGATGAGCTTTAAGGTCCCTTCCAACACAAACCAGGCTGGGATTCTATAACAATCTGTCTCTAAATACAGATAAGTATAAGCCTAAGAAGGTATTTTTATCTTACAAGTAGGGCACAGAACAGTCCGATGTATGCAGTTTTCAGCATGAACTTTGGATGTGTTTCTGGATGTTAGCATGGCCTCAAGGCTTTTATAACAGGTAGAGTTCCATTGCACAAGAACAGCATTAACATATATCAAATATCACCTGATAATCAATAATTAACAAGTAAAACCATTACTATTCTCCACCCTCAAACTAGAAGTATATAAATAGTTCAATATATTCAAGTCCACACACAAACCAAACCCCATGTCTTAGACTACAGAAGATCCAGTTGAAGCTATCACTTTGCTGAAGTCAACCAAGGTCCTGCACTGTGAAAAGCTCAGTGTCATAAAGGAAGTCAATAAATGGTTGAAATAAAAGTCCAGGTAGCAGAACAGATCTTATCCTAATGGAGATTTAGTGACTGTAGGAAGTGAAGAAGTTCTGACCATGAAAAAGCAATGCTCCCCTGCTTGTGAACTGTGATTACATCACGGCCTTTGTTAATGCACTTCCAAAACATGCTCAATAAAAATTACTCAATCTATTTTAGGAGCACAATAAAAATACATCAGCGTGTTCGTACAGGCTTAGGAGTCTTCAGTAATGTCTCGTGCATAAAGCACAAGCTTCTCAGTATAGTATTTCACTCACAGAGCAAGAGAAAGTTCCCTGGGAGAGTCTGAAGCATTAATATGCTGCTTATAAATCATACCATCACACCTGCAGTTTGAAAGGGACCACAGGCAGCAGGGAAAGGCTGAGTCACAGTGGGTGCCCCTAGATGATGCTCTCAACACTGGGATCTTCCACAATAATGGAACAGCAAAACCCAGCCTCGGGGGAGGACAAGAGCAGCTCCACACACAGCAATCTCAACCTGGACCAAAGGAGAGGGGAACAGGAGGAAGCACACTGAAGCCAGGTTATGGGGAGCTTTCTCCTCACCCAACACCCCAAGTCCTCCTCAGGGTGACTCCATCCCACCTCCCCCAGCCTGTGTCTGTGCTGGGGATTGCCCTGACTGGCTGCAGGACTTTCCACTTGGCTTTACTGAACTCCATGAGGTTCACATGGTCTCACCTCTCCAGCTTGTCCATATCCAGACTATAACATAAGCATCCTCCATGACACTCCTCTATCAAAGGCACTGTTGGCTTCTGCCTCTGTGTTTATGACCAAATGTAGGTTTTTAATTGTGACCTCTTGAGAACCCTGAAAGCACAGAGTTACAACTCATAGCATACATGGATTGCTCCTGGGGAGTGTATGCCACAGACTGAGAGGCATCAACTAAACACTGCTCTGGAAGGGTTAATGAAAAGCCTGAAAACGTCATAGCAGGAGGTGGAATCTTGTTAAGCTTCCTACTAAAATAACATACACTTCAGTAAGCTGAATCTTCCAGTGTTCAGAAGTGATTTTTGGGTAGCCAGCTTACACTACCTAACAACAACAGCAAAGAAGCTCACAACATTAAAGCCCACTTTCCCGTTTTCTGCTGTAAAACCTTCTGGTACCCCTCTTTTATATCACACACCAGAACACTACCACCTGCTTCACAGAGAAACTAAATCCATGGTATTTCCTTAAGCTACCATTCAAGTATCCACGTGACAAGGCACTTTGGAATCACTTTCCACTAAATTCTGAGCCTTCCCACCTGCTGTTACTTCCATCAGTCATATCCTTGAACTGCAGCCTTCATCTAAACCACTTCCTTGGGGAAAAAAAAATCTACATATGCAAATAGAGGCCTGGGAAAAACGCTTTTGGATCAGGTTAGTCAGCACGATTCCAAACACCCATCACTGTCAGCAAGTTACTAGCTCTGGAGTGCTGTTAGTGGGTGAAGGTGGAAGCTCAGGGAACACCAGGCTGAAAATCAACAAAAAAGGCATCACTTCTCCTCTGCTTTCTAACAGCTATTTTGAGCATACCTTAAGAGGACACAGCCACTGAACTGATAATGCAGGAAACACCAAGTCATGAGGCTATCCAGAGCCCAGCATTGCACACACTGGCTTACAATGACATGAGAACAGAGTAAGATGTATCTCACATGTTGGTGATTTAGCTTACGACTTAGTAGCATGCGGACATGTTCTAACACTACAGGATTAACAGCCAAGACGAGATTTGGATTTCTAATGCTACTTGTCCTAGAAGCGGACATTAAGAACCTCCCAAACACGAGGACCTTGAACACCAGTACAAGAGCAGCCCAGCTCTTTTGGCTCCAGCAACCATCCCAACAAGAGAAGCCAAAAGCCACACAACCTTTAGGTAACTGATAGGCAAGAAACAAAAAACCCAAGATCATTCTTGGATGTCCCGACTTGTACCAAGAATCATTTCCACCCTTAAAATTCTTATTCACCATACTGCACATGCACAGGTGCCCTCTGATATTACATTTGCTCCTGACTCCCCAAGAAGCACTAGGTCAAAGCAAACCTGTGAGCAGCCAAGTTTCCTCCCTACCTTTCTAAGGGTGAAGGCTGCTAAATAGGATTCTTTCAAAGGACTGAATGCACAGTTTGAATTGCCAGCTCAGTCTACCCAGGCCCAGGAAAAAGTCAACTGAAGCTTTAGCCGCATTCTGGTAAGATTTCAAAGCTACTCAACAATCTACAGATGCATACATTTACCTTCTCAGCTAATCTAGACAAGTTTCTCAAGAAGCTGAAAGCCATCAGCCTTACAGGATCTCCTTGTGTTCCGTACACTAGTGTTTACACAGAACTGAACAGCTTCCTGGGTCTTTATCAATTGTTCTAACAACTGACCTAAGGCCACACAATTTGCTCCCCAGCAGTTTAACAATTACAGTATTTCATCAAAGGAGAGGGCTCAGATTTTCGAGCCATGAACAGTGCAAGTCCAGCAGACAGCCCTGGCTAAAACACTGTCCCACTGAAGAATTCAATGACATAGTCAATAAGCTCTACAAAAGAAAATGCAGTCTTTCTCATCAGAATATTTGCATCTTAAGCATTAAACTGCTGTGTAGACGCAAGAGCTCCCAAGAGCTGTTCAATTCCAATTGCCTGTTTCCAAATCATGGTATTTAACAATACAAAAGCTGCCTCATTTCTGTTCCAGCCAAGGCTGACAAACAGTATCAACAGCATCTGTTGAACATTTGCACTTTACCAGCACACTACTCACCCACACAGGGTCTCTTAAGTCATCTATTCTGTACTTGGAAAATTCATCCAAATAATTTTCAAGCCCTCAATTGATGTAAGGATGCCTTCTGCAACATCTGCAAGGGCTATATAAAGAATACAGAGCATGCACATACAAAAACACTTATGTATCCTTCAAACTAGAAAGTTTTATGCTACCAACACCTGAGGGTATTATTAAAGGTGGCTGCTTTCTTGGATACATGAACCATTCAATCAACACCTACTGAATACTAAGTTTCATAGAAGGAAGTCAAATATGAAAGGCCAGAGAAAGATCTACTCAGTCAGGCTTCCTGTTGAACAGCAGCTGATCCAGGAGCAGCAGGAACAGGACAACACTGCAGCATAGCAGCCTTCCCCCCTCCAAAGCCTTCCCAGTATTGTTTCCCAAACAGCGCTCCCTCTACTGATGCACTGCCTCTTTCCTGCATGAAAAGCTGTGACCACATCCACATTCAGCTATACAAATTGTTGCCCAGTTATATTAATGGAACAGGAACAGTTTCACCGAGGTTTAGCCATTAGAAAACATTATTATTTGCATACACAAAGCATCTCGACTTTCTTACTGATCATGGCAGGATCCCAGGGCTGTGTTTCGCCATTCCCAAGTGGTCCAGGTTAATTTTGACATCTAGAACAAGGTTTAGGAAAAGAAAAAACATTGTCACACACATTTGCACACTGTTATTCACTGTAGATGTTTTTGTCAAGAACTGCAGGGTACAGTATCTCCCACAGAGTTAACTATTGGCTTCTGCAGTTCTTTGAGCTCCATCTCTGCTGTGAGTGGAAAATTGGATAGCCCCACTTCTTGCCTAGAGGGAAAGTTCACATAACTCACTGCAGATCTGTGGCACCCTGCTCTTTTCCATGTACACAGAGTGTTTCAGACTCAAGTCTGCAAGACTACAGCTTCAAATAAAAATCACTTTTAACAATAGTGCAGAAGAAAGAAACTCCGAGCTCATTTCTGCTTTCAGGCTACTCAGTCTGTATCTCAGAAGTAGATCCACCATTTCATGCAAGTCACTTTATGCACACAACTCCTAACAAACGCAACACCTTCATCATGACATAAAGCCAAGCGTTCAGACATTCACCCCCAATGCACCAGCACTGGAAGCTATCAGCTGAGCTTGCAGGAAGAGCACCAGGCATGATGGGCTTGGAACAGCACTAAGCTATGGGATCTGGGAGGAGATACTGCTCTGCTTTTTAATGCCAGGAAGACAGCATGTCCCATTGACAAGAGAAAAAGCAGGCAGTTACTCCAACACAAAGGGAGTGAGTAATTGCACTGTTACCTGCAATGGCTGTCATGTGTTTGACTGTTCTAACGTAAAGCAGAGTGAGGAAACACTGGTGACACCACCACTGCTTCTGCTTCTTCTGCACTTCCACTCCAAAAAGAAGTTGTTTAGTCTGCAGAGGAGAAGGTTCAGGGGGACCTTATCACACCCCACAACTACCTGAAAGAAGGTTGTAGTGAAGTGAGGTCAGTCTCACAAGTAAAAAGGGATGGGACAAGAAGAAACAGCCTCAAGCTGCACCAGGGCAGGTTGAGATGGAGATGAAGAATAATTCCTTCCCCAGAGGGTGCTCAGGCATTGGAACTGCTGCCCAGGGCAGTGCTGCAGTCACCATCCCTGCAAGTGTTCACACACCGTGGAGATGAGGCCTCAGTGCCATGGGTGAGTGGTGGCCTTGGAAGTGCTGGGGAGTGCTTGGACTGGATGAGCTTAAAGGTCTTTTCCAACCCATATGATTCTATGATTCTACAGTTCTAAGCTGAAGCATCCCATCTGCTCACATTCAGGCAACACCAGCAAACAAGGGTTGCTGCAGAAATAACTCAATGAACAAACTTTCCTCAGTATCAAGCCCTTGCCAAATGATAAAGCATCAGTAACAGCAATATCACACAGGAAACCACAGGTTAACTAACAGTAACAGATAAAAAGCACTATGGGACGTTCAAGCTTTTGAGCCAAAACAAAAGGAGTACCTTAAGGTTTGTGATGCTATTGCAGCCTATTTCATGAAGCTTTCTTCCTTTTACACTCCTCCTTGAAATATGTCAGATTATTTAGCTGTCTACATATGCCCACCTGTGTATGCACGGAGCCATCAGAAAGACCCAGGCTCCAGAATTCAAGTATTAAGGTGTCAGGAATGACACACACAGTTCATTAGGAAGCCTCTTACGCAGAAGCAAACCAGAGAGACAAGAAGTTAGGAAGTTGTTTCTGACGGCAAGAAGCCCTCTAAACCCAGGAGGAGGATCCAGGCTTCCCCCCATCCCCTGGCAGGGCACTCTCCACAACCTGCATCCCTGCAGTGCCAGGCAGGCTGCTCCAATGACACATGCAGCACCACACTGGAGGGCTTGTGAGAGGCTCTGGGTGATGGAAACCTCACACAATGTCAGGCTTGTTCCACACATCTGGGATGGCCCTGACACAGTGAAGTCAATACAAAGACGGTGTTTTTTCCTCCAGCCCACTCTTTTTTTCCTCCCCCCCTTCTTTTTCCACCATTATTTAGCCCTGACTCCCCATTCCGAGCTGTGAAGTGTTGCCATGCAACCTCTGCTCTGGCACATTCACACTTCCCAGTCAAACCTCCTGTTAATTTTCTTAATGAATAAACAACCTGAACTAATAATGGGAGCTGAGCACAAGGCTTCTCCATGGGGAAGGCAGGCCACTTCCCCAGTAACCCCACAGCATCCACCAGCACTGCTGGAAGAGCATTAACACAACTGCCATTCCCAGAAACCATGTCAAAACCTAACCACTTCTTTCACTCCATGCCAGCAGGTCACTACATCCAAAGCAGGAAATACACTCATTTGCTATGAGGATCATGAACTGGGATGCTCTGACTTCACCCATTCTTGCAGAAGCCATATTTCCGCCTTTTGAGAGGCATTTTAGGCTGTGACCCTCTGCCCTGGGTTTGGATCTCCTCCTCTAGGCACATCTGTGCCATGGAGTGCTCAGCACCTTCAGCTGTTTGCCCCCACTCCATGGCACAAGTCTGCCAGCAGATCTGCTCCCAAGAATCTTCTAAGTTATGCAGGATCAACTGATACAAAGAATAATTCTTTAGGCTGCTTTAACCATTCCACCTTATTTGGGTTGGCACTGTGCAGAAGAGCTCACAATAAGAGTCTAAGCTGCCAGAGGCAAAGTTTACAGCCCCTTTACAGAAACATTTCCTCCTTCTACACACTAGGAATGATGGCCAGCAGCAAAACCAGACAAGAAACCCCCAGCAGCATCCTGAAAGAAACAAGGGTCATTGGCACACTGTAGCACTCAAGGAATGAACTCTAAGAGTACAAGTCTTGCCTATGTCTGCTCAGCCCTTTCCAGGGCAGTCACTTCACCCAGCTCTCAGAGCAGGCCTCACGCAGAGCTCCTCATGCTGGGACAGCCACACGAGCACCTGTGGTCACACTGTGTGCAAGCTTCTGCCCTTTGTAGGAAGGCGAGAGATGCTGGTGAAATCCATCATGTCGTCCTAAGGCTACAAGTTCTGCAAGATTAAAAGGCCACAACTACAGGCTGGAATTAGACTATGCGCTTACTGAGCTGGGCTGTATTATTGTACCCATCCGATCCATAAACCCCAGAAAAACAAAACATGAAGGAAGACTCCAGCAGTGTAACAAGATTTGGGAACAGAAACCATCTTTTTCTTCCATGCATGTGAAGCAGCATCACACCAAGGTCTCAGTCCATGACTGGCTTTTAAGCACCATCAGGTATACAGATCAGCAAGGGGGTTGAGGGCAACAGTGAAACTTAAGGAAAACAAAACCTCAGGGTCTCCATCTTCAAGGTCCATTTAGAGCCTTACAGCAATCTCCTCCACATATTCAACCTTCCATTAAGATAAGCTCCTAAACCAGACCTGAAAAGGATTAGCCTACTTGCAGGGAGAGGAGCCAGGCTCTGTCAGCACACGACACCACCAAGGCAACTAACAGGTGGAGTTAATGCCCTTCCACCAACACCAGGGTAGCTGATAACATGGCTCTCTCACTACTGCTCCCCTCTAAAGCCCCTGTTTTGGAATTAAGGGCAAAACTGTCAGATTCAGGGGTAAATGTGGTGCCAGGTCCCAGAGGTGCAGAGCCACTGAGGGTGCAGTGTGCAGCAAATCAAGTCACCGAGTAAATCCAGATTTAGTACTGCTGCATTATATAGATTAACCCTTTGAGTCTTTAGTAACTTGAGTGTTTAATTCTTAATTTCCAGTTTAAAGACTTCGCAAACTTACACATTCAATTCACATAAAATACCTCACAGGGCACATACCCTGATGGAAATATTTTCATTCCACGGTATAAAAACATGCCTAGAACAGCAAACACAAGAGCCCTGCTTCAATTTCTACATATAACATCACTGCTAAATTACAAATTCAACATGAAAGAGGACAAAACTGGTTACGTTCTGTTCCTGTTAAAAGCCTCCCACATAAGCAGGCAGTAAAATACAGTTAAGAGTCAGCAATACAACCACGTATGTATTTTTTATCTTGTAGTTGCTACTACTTCAAATGTTACTCACTAGCAGTGAGCAGAAAGATGATCAGGGAGGAGGATAAGCTATTAATACAAGTCTTCTACAACTCTGGCACCACAGTGGATAATCAGCTTCTAAAAAAATATACAGCTACAGAATAGATGCCAAGGTCTGTAGGATTCCAGTGTCACAGCTTTAAATAATAGATGTGCTACTCACTTCCTATGTTCTATTCCAAACCCATGAGCAGCCATAAACTTGCCAAGAACCATGTCCATTTCCTAACACTGAAGCTACTCAAGTCAAGCACTGAGCAGCCAGAAATATTCAAGGCAGAAGAGCAACCCATTTCTCCTGCATAGCTTCCTTCAAGAGCCACGTAGCATCTCCCAGCGTTTCAAGTCCTCCTGAGGTTCCAAGTCCCCCCACCTTTCTGTAGAGCAGAAGTCATGCTTCATGTAAAGATTTTACTGAAAGCATGAATTTTTACATGGATCATTCAGCTTCTGCACAGGTGAAAAGTGAGCTGGAGAACAGGAGCATCTCTTTAAAAGCATCTGGAAACTTGGGAGCGCTGCCCTGGTCCTGCTGCGTTGTCTTCAATGCATCATAGTCATAGAATGGCTTGGGTTGAAGGGACCTTAAAGCTCATCCACCTCCAATTCCCATCACAGGCAGGGACACCTTCCATAGAGCAGCTTGCTCCAAGCCCCTGTGTCCAACTTGGCCTTCAACACTGCAGGGATGGGGCAGCCACAGCTTCTCTGGGCACCCTGTGCCAGCACCTCAGCACCCTCACAGGGAAGAGCTTCTGCTTAAGAGCTCATCTCAGTCTCCCCATGACGCCTGTTTAATTTTAAAGCCGTCACCTCTTGTCCTTTCACTACAGTCGCATCCTCGATCTCCTGGGAGAAGCAGTCCTGCCTTCTCTCCACTCACCTCCAGCCACAGCATTCCTGCTTGTACCCATGTGAGCAACAGCAAGGTGTTGCCACGGGGTGAGTTCACAGCCTGATCTGAACGTTACTGAGTGGGCTAGTTTCCCACGAGATAAGAGCATGAAAGAAATTACCCTGCAATCAGAGCAGCTCTGCCAAAGGAGCTGAGCAGGAGATCAGGTATCAGGCAGGACCACCCTTAGATACAGCAGATGAGGTTCCTGCAGCACGAAAGCACCTCCAGAGCCTCTGGCCTCAGATTCTGCCCTCCAAGTGTGAACCTTCTGATTCATTTTCAGTCTACACCAGGTAATGAAGAAGTTTCAAATTTAAAAGAAATTCTTTGCACTTATTTCTTACAGAATTGTTTGAACATATAGAAAATGTGCTGCAAGAATGTGTAACAGAAACAGAGCTTCAGCTTCAGAGAGCTGGGGTTTGTGCCAGTCCAGTAACAACCTGCTGGGTATTTCAGATCAACATCTTAACACACTGCTGGGTATTTCACATTAGCATTATCAGATAAGGTCAGTATTCAAAAGAAACAAAGTTCCCACGATGGTAAATGAAACGCATGGGGAACAGATTCGATCTGAAACTAGCACAGACCACTCGCATGGAGATCCCAAAAGCAAGCAGGAAGCAGAAACTGGGTCAAAACTCATGTGTTTATCCTTGCTTTCTTCAACCTACAGGAGTCTCTAATCATCACTACTCATACATCTCAAATTGTGATCTACTCTTCTCAGGACATGGAACCTCACCTTCTTCATAACAACAGTTTGCACAGGACCAGATGCAGATGTAACTAAGTTGGCTCACAACATACCACAGTTTTCATTTGTTGTGTTGCTACATCCTGGTCTGCAATTTCTGAATGATACAGGCTGGTAAATGTGCCCTTTTCCATTTGTTTTACTCCCCAAGAATAAAGGAAACAAAGTTCTCCCTTGCTTCCCTGCAAAGATGGAAATACACATACAGAACACATGGAGATGCTGAGCACTCCAATACATGTTAAAGCAGTTAAAGAACTCAGAGCCAGGACCGGTACTTAAACCATCCTCTCCCTGGTTTAACCATGCAACATCCGCAACACATTCCCACATGCTTTAGTGGTTTTCCTCTCA
Source organism: Forpus xanthops (assembly GCA_032466535.1). NCBI lineage: Eukaryota > Metazoa > Chordata > Aves > Psittaciformes > Psittacidae > Forpus > Forpus xanthops. The sequence goes on from JASSUY010039025.1 coordinate 18,508, forward strand.
CAAGGTGAAACAGCTTAGGCAGGACCTCTGTCCTAAAGCAGCTTATACCTCCCACCTCCAGGCAAGTGGACTCAGAAGCAGGACAAGCAAGTACACAACCAGCAAGCAGGAGCTGAAGGTGTCTGACATGGTGGGTAATAGTCCTGCTGCTGACAACCGATTCCAGTGCTGGGCCCAGCCACATGTATAAAACATTGGCAGTTTATAGGGACAGGATCCAGAGGAATCTGGACAGGTTGGAGACGTGGGACCATGTGTGCTGGGTTGCATCCCCAGAGCACGAGCAGCAGCTCAGGAAGGGGATTCTCCCCCTCTGCTGCTCTCTGAGGAGACCCCCCCTGAAGTCGTGACCCAGCTCTGGGGCAACGGCACAAGAGGGATGTGGCAGGGGGCTGGGAATGGATAAGCCTTAAGGTCCCTTCCAACACAAAGCAGGCTGTGATTCCATGTGCATCACTGGCTGGGCACCCACAGAACAGCGGCCCATGGAAAGGTACAGAACAATGCATGACCTGGCAGGGCAGTGGGTAACACTGATGCTCTTGAAGAGTGGAATGGAAAAAGGTTTTAAGTTTTACTCCAAATCTGAGCAACTACACTTTATGGCAAAAGCTCCAAGAACTTCTTTGAAAGAAAAACTTCTGCTCATGATCTATTTTCATTTCTACTTTTACCTGTACCAGCAGATATTTCGTATGAAAGAAACTAAGCAGGACTGTGTTGGCATTGCCAAACATCTCTCGCATTTCACAACTATAACACACCACCAAGCAGCTGCATCTGTCACAAAGAAGAAGACAGAACAAAAGCCTCAAGAAATCATATGACCAGAGCCATTAATATTTACAAGGAAACACTGTTCCCACAAGGAAACAAAATGACAGATTCCCCACAGCAAGCTGAAAGCAAAACCATTGAGAACACACATCAGTAGCTGGTGCACTGGTCAAAAGATGAGTACACCTGATTCACTCGGAAAGAGCTGCTTAAAACATGCATGGAAGTCATCACATTCATTGCAGGACATGGGATATTGAGTTTCTTTGTTGTCAGTACTGTGAAACACACGGGCTGATTAAAGGAGTCAGACTTACACTTGCAAGTTCCTCTTGGGTTCCAGCAGATCCCTTCCTACCTCAGCAGCCAAAAGGTCTCTTCAAGAAACCCCCTTCTGAAACATTCCTGTCACCAGCTCCAGGTCACACACAACAATTCCCTGTATCTCAGCATACTTACAGCTTGGTTTCCTCCTCAAATCCTGCCCACACAGGAGTCAAACTATCCACACTATGAGTCTTCCACCCAAAACCAGCAAGCTCCTCAATCACCTTGATGCCCACTGAACACGTGCCTTGTCTTCCAGAGACTACAACCCAACACAGCTTCATTACTTCCTTTTTTCCAAGACACTTTGCTTCGGGAGAGCAAGTACACCAAGAGAAATTTCCTCCACGCTGTTGCTTTTGAGTTCTCCATAAAGCTCTGATTTCCCAATTTTAAGAAACTTTTTGCATCACAAAGAGTCAAAAACATAAAGATGTTTTCCTCCAGTGCTCTGACAATGCAAGACACCGTAGGAATACAAAAACCTGAGGGCAGAGAACCTGGAAAGGAAAGCAGAATGCATGCTGCCCCATGCAGTAATGATCTTACCTCCCACTCACACTAGCATACACACACACTGCACCAGATCTGTGATAAAGGCATCCACCCCTGTGAACCCAGCCCTGGGCCACCAAAGTCAACTTTCATAAGCTGTAAGAGTCACTAGCAAAGTGTTTTATTATTGATAATGAAACAGCCAAACACTGAGCACTCTGAGGCTGAGAGGTCCTAAATCTCAGCCTGGTTTGTGATGGAAGGGACCTCAAAGCTCCTCCAGCTCCAACCCCCATCACAGGCAGGGACACCTTCCATAGAGCAGCTTGCTCCAAGCCCTGTGTCCAACCTGGCCTTCAACACTGCAGGGATG
>JASSUY010039026.1:0-103967 GCA_032466535.1 Forpus xanthops
GCGCCGCGAGGCGGGGACTGCAGCAGCGGCAACCGCGCCTCCGCCGGGCCCCGGCCCCGCTGTCGCCGTTCCCCACAGCTCCGCCGCTTTGTTCGGCCCGGGGCGCGGGGAGCTCTGCTCCGGTGGGCGGGGGAAGGAGCGGGTCCCCTCGGTGTAACCCTGCCGGGACGGGGCTCGCTTGGTACCCGCATGGGGATGGGGGAAAGCGAGCACCGGTAGCGCTGACCCCCGGGAGATGCGGTGCAGTAGCAGGCGGGTGTGAATGGGAGAGGTTGGGAGGAGAGGGAGATGTGAAGCACACAGCTCTCAGTAGGTGAATAACTTCGGTGGCTGCTGCTTTTCTCCATTTTCCTTTTGTCCTAACGTCCAGGAATTGATCATTCCTTCTTTTTCCCTACCCAATATTTTAATTTTCAGTGTGTATGCGAATCAATACACTGGAACCTGGCGCTACCCCACTGCTGAAGTTTAAATAGCTGCAGTGGTCACGCCAACACCATCATCAACGGCTTAACACCAATTTTCAAGGGTGAATCAACCAGCTCTGCTTCACTTTATATCTTTAAACAGGCAACAGCTAGCTGGTCCCTAACTGCTGAATCCATCACAAAGCAAACCTCAGTCTGCAGCCTCACAGATCATTTCGTTTCTGCATGATGCCGTTCAAACAAAAGGGTGATGAGAAAGCAGTTCCAGGGCTGGAGCCTGACTGTAGTTTGTTTCATTTTGGCTCCATTCTCTGGCACTACTCCAGCATGGTAAAGCACAAAATGGTGTGACGCAGTCCCTCAAATAATAGGTTTCAACTAGATCAGCTTTTAGCAATGTTTGTTAGAATTCCTCTTCCTAAAATGCAATAGGTTCTCTTACTGTGAGCAGCAGATGTGGAATCAGACCCTGGAATCCATGGACAGCTAGCTCCTGTCTCCCTGCAAAACTGGATAAAAGTTTTGCTGAATGAGGACCTTAGGATTTAAACATTAGATTGTGTTTAGAAGAGCAGAGACAGCAACTGACTGCTTAAACCAAAAAATGGACCCTACAGGCCCCAGGGAAGTAATCCCTCCCTAACACAAAAACTAGGGAGTCAGACTTAACTTTACAGAACACCTGCTGGTTTGGGAGCTGCACTCCTGAGCCTTTGTGCTTAGTTCTGGGAGTGTAAGCTTGAACTTCCCACACTCATGTGATGCCAATACCCAGTGTGTTTTTCTCTCAGTGTATCATTTTCCTTCATTAATTTCATCGTTGTTGGCTCAGTTCACTTTTACCATATGGGCACAATGGTAACAAGTTCAATGCACACTGAGCTTGGTAAGAGGTTCAGTGCACATTGAACTGCAACTATGGTTGCATCCAATTTGTAGCAATCGTTATGATAAAAGATGTTTGTACTATAAATCACAGAATTATAAAGTGCTAAATATGATTGAAAGACACTATCTTTGATTCCAGTCATAGTGCCTCTCTTCTCTGAACCTCAGGATCCCATCAGTCAACATATAATATACAGACATTTTCATAACTCCACATAAACAGGAACTGCTGGATGCTCCAAGGAAATGCAGGATGCCGACTTAACTACCGGCATCCTGGCCACAAGTGTAAGGCCCACTTCAGAACTAAGTGTTCTCTTGAATAATGTGGAAACACCAGTTGGATTTGTGAAGGGTCCAAAAGTATGGAAGCTTCTCTTTAAGAACAGCATTGAAAGATGTCCTGACTTAAGATAACCATTTTTATATCCAGTGGGACATATACACATAAAAAGGAAGATTCTGAGTACAGGATTTTTTCTTCACCTAAATTAACTCTTCAGTATGAACACCTGCTTCAAAACAAAGGAACTAAATGCTTTGGGGTTTCTTTTGTAGTCACAGAAGTGCTGCTTCAAAAATCCCATCACAGAAACTTGCACTATTACTATCTGTAGTTGCTTCTGGTAGTTACTTTCACAGTTTAGTGGATTGAAAGGGCTGCAGGTCTTCCCATTCTTAGCTACTTACTCTTTTCATTCCCTAAGTGGCCATGCTACCCAGCAGCTGCACAAAAAAACTGCTTTTTCTCCATGTTCTTTGGAGACTTTCAACCAATTTTACAGTATTTGTTCTACCCAACATGGGTAAACCAAGAGAGAACAGTACTTAAAATGTCAGTATTTAAAGAATCCTTTCGGCATGCTTGTTTAAACAAGGTACTTAACAATAATGTTCATCTTGATTGTTTCATTTCAAAGATAACTGAGAAGCTATGCAAATCATTCCAGCACTGATGCAAATACCAACAAAAGCCGAGTTCTCACCTACAGGGAAGCAAAGCAGCAGGTTTTTTGTTTCTATTGAGGTTCTAAAGAAAAGGTAAATACATTTTTATACAGTCATTAGGTGACAGCTAAACACAGGCTGTAAAAACTCCTATGTCAAATCTTAATTGCTTGTAGTTAACTGAAGTTTAGGAAGGGTCCAATTGTCACACATTATTTACCGTGTTATTAAATCCATCCTGTTTGTAAGCTTCTCTGAGGATTGAGACCAATTCCTAACTCTGACTCATCCCCTCCTACCCCCTAAAATGTAAGTATGACTCTGCGACATATTCTTAGGAACAGCATCAATCTTCAACGGCATCTACTTACCAGAGGCAATACGCTGTATTAGAAAGCAAAGGTACTACAGAGTTCCATGGCAACTACCATTTGAAACACTTTGATTATATTTGAGCTTCACCCACCACTTCATTTTTCTTTCTTTGCCCCCCCCCCCCCATTAGCAGTAAAAATAATAATTCTTAGCAGCTAAAATGTCTTTCAGGTATCTTCTAGAATCTGTGCTATTTCTCTTTCCATGACATTTTAAGCACTGTGAATTAGGTTATAAAAAAACATAAGTTAGAAATTCAAATCTTTTTTAAGAGACAACCTACTGACACTGAGTATTCTGCAGATTAGATGTTTTAGATGTGCACAACCATTTTAAACTACTTCTGTTCCCAAATGTTATAAACAAACATAAGTACCATGCCAACAGGAATCTGTGGGAAAATGTGAATGATGCCTGTTCACACTGTACCCACCTCATTACAGAGTTTTATTACTCATTCATTTTAGTAAACTCTAATCTAGGTTATTATACCACACCCATCATCATGGGAATGGGACTTAAAAGGACCAGAAATACTTTCTATTCAGCTTTTTCTCACACCTTGTCATAGAGCTGCAATATCCAACCCCCATTTGAGTAGTTACACCTGACAAAAAGTCAATAATTACAATCATGTCCGTATGTGTGTGGACCCAAAGACAGTCCATTCCTGCCCCAACCCCCTCAAATATGCTTTAGATACCAGAAGACAGCATCTTCCAAAACCAGAAAACATATCCCCAAGTAGTTTGTGTGCAGCAAATCCGAAGTGAACAAAGTGATAAGAAATGCTGAACAATTTAAAATTCAAAGCCTTATAAAATTAAAGATTTAACCTATTTAAACTAGAATTTGCCATTACATTAAAGCCTGTGTTGCTGAAACAATCCCACCTTACTCTTCCTCTTAATACCTTCTGTATAAATCTTGGAAGCAATAAACAGCTACTTTAATGGCAATCTGAATTTGTACAAACATTGAAGGCTTACCTACCCTGACCAGTTGGGTGGAAGGGTGATTTATTATTAGTGTATTGTGAACACACAGAGCACTAAAGGTACTAAGTATATAAAGATGACTTTAATCTTGTGGCTTCTGTAAGCAAGGCAGAAGTTTAGGCTGCATGTCCTACTAAAGAAGGATTTCACAAGAGCTATTAAAACAGATCTTCTAAGGAGTGGAGAGGGACCTGCATGTTCAAAATATGAGCACCTCAATACACCCAAAAGGTGTGTACACTTGGAATCATTACCTCATGCCCTGCATCACATTATCATTCAAATGCGAATGACGCAGCACACAGCACATAATGGCTTGTGTAAAGTGTCATTACTAGTCTTTAACTCAATGGGAGGAAGAAGAGACATGAACAAAGTACAAGATATCTCAATATGCTTCCTAATAAGGATTTCTTTGTGAAGTGTGTAGAAGCTGGAAGAAATACCCTATTGTGTTATCCATCTCTGTTAGAGAAACAACTATTTCTCCTATAAAATACATATACATATTTTAAAAAGCCTTTCATTTTAGCACATAAGATGAACATTTACCTCAAGCCCTTTGCTTTCCAAATGCAGCCACATAAACTGACTGACAGATGCTACAAAAAGATTTTTCAGATTCTTGGAAGACAAGTTGTTCATACATAAAGACTTTGGTTTTCCCTTCCTGTAAAGTTTAGAGGAAAAAAAAGGAAGTAAATATAAAGGCTTTCACTAATAAAGGCTGGAGTTCTCTTGCTCCATTGCTAGCAGTGGCCAAGGCCGGGTTGGACATAGCCTTGGGTGGCATGGTTTAGTGGGAGGTGTCCCTGCCCATAGCAGGGAGGTTGGAACTGGATGATCTTAAGGTCCTTTCTAACCCTAACTGTTCTATGATTCTATGATTCAAATGCAGAGCGTATATATATAAGGAGCTTTAGGAAATATGTATTACCTGCAAAGCTGAGCATTTTTAAAAAGTTCAGGCTCTGAAGTTACCTTATCAAAACCACCTCTGAACATACCGAAGTATTTTCATCTCACTTGGTTATGAAGATCTTTTTTTTCCTGCTTTATCCAAGGACAAATGCTTTACCAGCTCCAATGGATAGTGTTAAATCAAGCCAGTACTCCCTCTGTTGGCAATGCAAGTAACGTACAGTCCTTTCACCTACAGGTCCCTCTGAAATCAACTATGGGAAAGTGTTGGAACAAGAAATTAGAATTATAATACTTGGAAGCTCTCAGAAGTGGGCAATTCTTCAGGTTATGAATGGGATGGCCAGGTTCTAGCTAAAATGTTACCAACTTCTTGATTATGAAAACCCAAACCCAACAGTTATGACCCTTCCTAAAATATTGAACTTTATACCTCCACCTTTTCATCAGTTTATTTTTCTAATTATCTAATTTAAAAAAATCAGCAGTTTAATAGTTTAATACTCCAATTAGAAAACCTCATTATACAAAAGCTCATTTATTAAACCTCTGTATACAACCACAAACACGTATGTACAGCAAGCTTACAGAAAGGACGATGGTACAAAAGATACTGTGGCAATTAAAACCGACCCACATAAATAATTTATAAAAATACTTGGACTGGTGAAGCTGATGCTGGTCATTTCTGATTATTTTCATCCAATTGCTAGGCTTTCTGATGGTGGGAATCTTCCTGTTAGACCTGTCTTAAAAACATTCGGAATATATTAAACTTATCTACAGGATACTTAGCAAAATGTATAAAGCACAGATTCTTGTATAAAGGACAGATATAAAACCCACCAATCCACTTGAAACTCAAGGACAATATAAATCTTAACCAAAGTAATGAACAGCAAACACAAACACCTATTTTTTGTTCTTTTTGGAATTTCATGTAAATCACTCTGAATAAATCAACAGTCCTGTTAGTCTTCAGCGGAAAGACGCAATCTGGGGACATTCTTCTGTATTTTCTGGCTGCATTGGTGGTCCATGGCAATAGGGAAGCCCTGCAATGACTCCAGTAACAATGAAGAATGGGGTAGACTTGTATTTGTCAAGATACAATCCTTGCCACAGAAGGATAAGGGAAGTTTTTAGAGTTCATAAAATTGGAGGGGGAAAGAACCAGAAGCAGGGATTTGGAAATAACAAAATAAATGACAACCAGTTAAGGTGATGCCTTTTTCCTTTGCTGATTTCTTGGGGAATTTTTTAACACGTTTCTTATTCGTAGATAAACACCTGTGGATTCTGCCAAGTTCTCAAATTCAAACGGTGCTATGCCTGCAGCAAACTTGCTCATATCAGGAACTAAACTGCAAGATTTTTCAGTGCTTTTGACCACTGTATTATCACTTGGATTTTCTCCCTCTTTAACCTCGGGGTTGGGAGCAGGCCTGGTGTTATCCAGCAAGCCTTCAGAATCTGTGTTACCAGGATCCTCCTCACAGTGAAGTGAATTATCTCCTGCATTAGGACTAGTCATATAACATTCGTTTTCTGGTAGCTGTTCATTGGCATCAGAAAGCCTTGTTCTCACTGAAACCACCTCCTCAGATGACCTTACTTCTGCAACAAGATCCGCTTCGTTCCTAGAGGGTGATGATGTAACAGAATTTCCAGCTAAAGGTGTACCAACAGGAATATCAGAGTCACTGTTAGTACTTTCTGCCTGCTCAAGTGCTGCCCAGATTAAGCGCTGCTGTTCCTCTAGCTCTTCTAAGGTCAGAGAATCCTCATCCATGACTGAGTCCACTATTTGTGCCTCAGAAGTATCACTGGAAGGATTTGATGGTGAAGCAGTCCTAGGAAGAGGATGGCGAGTGGAGGTTGAAGGTTGAGGTGGTGAAAGACTTTGTGGAGGTGTTCCTTGTGGTAAAGGAGGAGGAGTTGACATTGACAGATGTCTGGGGGGCAGTGGAGGTTGGAACTGAGAACTATTTGGGGTTTGAGATCTTTGTGATGCTTCCAGATCTAGAAAAAGATTAAAAAGACAACTGTTAAAATCCAAAATAGGATGAGGACAAGATTCAAAGTGCCAATGTCTAGATTAAGTAGCAGACTTAGGTCTTCTCCTCCCTGGTTTTCAGCTGAGATACAACAAACTTTTTGAAGGTCTTAATGTCTATTGAAACTACGTTTTTGGGGATTTTAACTTTGCTAGCTATTCAATAAATAAATACATAAATACATTCTTGAATGCCTTGAGAATAAACTTACTTCACACTGAGACAACTGAAAGATTTCCTTATAGGAAAACCAAAAGAAAAACCGAAAGTTTCTCCTGCTATTTTAACATTTAAACAACACTAAGTCCTCCTGTGAAGACTCATTTTTTAAGACGTCATGAGCTTGTAACATTCTACACTATTTCATCCAAATATTTAAGAATCTGGAGGTCTTCCCAACTTCAGGATACACACCTGAAGTAAAGAGATCGGACTTTGTAACCTAATGTTCCAATTGTTCTGAGCACACACTTGACATCTCCTGCTTGGTATTAGAAGATATGGTAACTGCAGCAACACAGAACACATTGTAGAGAGGCCCTAATACCACTGTAAGACCCCGTGAGCATGTGTTAGCAGTTACATTTATTACCCCCATAGCACACTGGTTTCTCTTAATGAACGACGATATTTAAATTCAGAGAAAGTTCTTTTGAAAATAAAACCTGAAACTAGTAAAGAAAAAAAGCCCAAAACAGTAATTGCAGAATAACTACCAGAATCTATTTCCATGTCAGTTACTGGTGCCTCCAAATTGTCGTCTTTTGGTTGTTTTGAGTGATGAGACCGCGACTGAGATGCAGGCCTTTTATTGTTAGGCTTTGGACTTGGCTGAAAAGAAACGATCCAGGAAACCAAAAGAAATTAGTATTACATTGTATAAGGTAACATTTCCAGCTATAAGAACATATTTTAAGCAATTTAACAACTTTACATTTATTTGGTTGACCCAGTGCGTAAACTTTGAAGGTTGAGAGATTTAATGCAACTGAACAGAACTGTAAGCTTGTGCAGGTTTAACTGGCAAAAGACTGCTTGCATTCCTAATGTAGGATTACAAGCAAGTTTCCCGCTGGATACTTAGATCTCATGAGACCATCACAACTCAAGTATTGCACATCCCTTTCTGGCAGGCTTAGAATTTACTACGTAATTCCTTATAGCATTACACTTTGAGAGCAGAGCATACATGTCCCATTCTTAAGTGGAAGTATTCTGTAGTAGATAACAGAAGGCTAGAGTCACAGTAAAGAAGACCTGAGAATGATAGCGGACGGGACTACCATGCGTTTTTTCCTATCACTGCAATAAGATTACTCTAAACCATGACTGTGGCAAGCAGCTTTTCATTTACTAGGGAATTCTGTAACTAAAACTGGGTTTAAGTTTATAGCATCATTTTTCCACCACTGTATATAAAATATCGCACAACTGGGAGCTGCTTATATTAACTGAAATAGCAGCATTTGTTCTAAACATGAAGCTCCTTTTTGTTAGAACAGGTAGGCATTTCACACCTGACAACATCAGTAAGAAAGCCCATCCCCTCGTGCAAAACCAAGAACATACAAACACAAGATCATCACTGGCTACACAAACTACAAGGCAACCTTTTCATTTTTGCAAATAACAATGAGATATATTCACCTCATGGAAACTGGAAAGGTAGTGAGCAAACACCTCCTTTTGTTGAGACGGCTGCATGGGGATGGAACCAAACAACTGCCATTCCTATGAGGGGGAGAAAAAAGGAACAATGTTGCATATGGGTGGTAAATAACACAGCAGAAATACTAAGGGACTTATCAGCCAAGATGAATTCAAGTTCTTATCAGAAGCCCACTTATCAGAGTAAATAGATCTTTAATAGGAACTTCTGGTGAACAGAAGAATTTCACCTGTGAGCACAAACAACTGATGCAGTGCACTGTGACTGGGTAGGAATAATCATTAAAAGAAATTCAATTCATCTTTACAAAATGGTTGACCATTTCCTAGCAGTGACTCTCCACCACTTGTAAAACAACAAGGTTCTCCTTGAAATAAGTGTTGAGATGAAAAAAGCTTGCTTTGAAAGCCTGTTAATTTTGAGTGAAAAAAAACCTGGAGATCAAGCAAACGGAATGAAAAAAAATCCCATTTGGAGGCCACTAAATGGACAAATGTAAAGCTTGAAAGAAAATGTACAAATGCTGCTTTATAACTGATAGGCATTGACATCAGTGATGAAGTTCTCTACTAACAGCAGGTTAAAATGCTTTTGAAAGTAAAGTTCAACAGCAGCTGTCACAGAAGATTCTTCATTAAACTTGGCTAAAATCAATTACTGCTACTCAACATGTTGTTTAGAAGGCAGAGAACAGTAGCTTACATCTGGGATCCCGCTTGGAGTGGATATATTAAAGCCTGGATAGTTTATCAACTTCGAGACATCGTAAATGGTGCGTTTTGGTTGGTGAGATCTTTCGTCTGCTCCACTATCACCTATAATGAAATACAGATATTACTGATGCTAATTAAGAATGTTACTGAAAGAACTCCACAGGATTTATTAACAGGGATTTGGGGGGTGGAATGTAAGTATTAATAGAGGCTTTGTGATCCACAAAGGCACTAACAGTGACCAAATCTACTAGATACACCCATGAAGCTTCCCCACAAACTTAACTGGGTATTCGTAACAATACTACTCTTCACTAACACTACTGGCCTCAGAATATGGCTGTTCTCCGAGATGCAGCATAAATATTGGTCATTAGTAAAAAGCTGATAAATTACTTGATACATTGGAATTCAAGGGATGAGTTCTTTGCTTGCTGGTGTTCTTACTTTTTAAGAATTACTGAACTTTAGAAAGTATTATGGTTTCTTTCTTATTAAAAATAGGAAATCTGACAAGAGGCTCTCTGCAAGTCTTGCACAGTGTCACAGGAACTCCATGTTCTAACAGCAAGGGTTGATCAGAGTGAAATCACACTGAGTTTTCATCTATGCAGTGCAATCATTACAGGATTTGTTTCACTATCACACCTTAGCTAGAAGAAAGGGAAGTATTTTTACATGACTTTAGAAAAGGAAACTTGATTTACAACTTTCTCCCGCTTTCACGGTTTCCATACTAGGTATTTTGTCCCCTGTCTAGGGTGCAGCCAACAAATAGCACACTGAAAACTGCATTCCCACAGCACATTCCTTACTTTTTCCATCATAAAGCACAAGCCCCGAGTGCTCCATTTCAGCTTCCTTGAGCCAGCCTGGAGGGTAACCCAGCTGCCGCATGCGGTATATGAATGGAGGCAGACTCTTATCTGTGACCCCAAGTGCATCTTGAAGCTCCCCACTAAATCAAGAAAACAAACAGAAAACAAAACGTCCTCCAATACAATCCATTACAAGTTTTGACAAAGGAATTTATGAGCATTTTGTTGATTTTTAAACTGTCAAAGTTAACTTAGCTTTAGCTCAAACCATTTTGCTTTTCAATCCCAGATATAACAATTTTAGGTTAAAGCCAGCTCTGATAAATTTTAACACTTTTATTTCTCATATGCTTAAATATTTTGTAAGAATTAATTCTACACTGAGAACAACTTACTGGACTTGTTGCTTCTGATTCATGGCTTAACTGTAGCTATCACAACAGGAAGGAATTCAATGCAACTTAATTTACTGGTGATTTCTTTGGAAACTGCTACAGCCATGCTATGGTATTTTTAAAATACTGAATAGAGAGAGAAAGAGGAAGGGACATCCAAAGCTCGACACTTTCAGAATTTGGCATGCATGTTTAGTTTATTAGGAATAATTTTGCAATTTCAGTAGCCAGAGAGTAACATTTATCTCCCTGCATTAGGGAAAGGGCTGTGGAAGGGGCAGGAGTCTTAAGCTAGCAATGAGTTTTCATTTGAAAAACATCTCTGCAACTTACTGAACCATTTTATTCAGCAAACAAGTTCAAACATAATATATCCATAGTTAACAATAGCAGATGGATTTAATAGAAACCTGGAAAATAACATCTGGCACTCCAAAGGCATTAAAGCTATTTCAGAAAAGCAGTGCAACAGCTAATGGAAGGAAAAGAGATACCTAATTACTCCTGGTTTAAATTTTCCAAACCTCTCTTCTACTTCTTCTTCATGATAACGCTGCTGAAAAATCTGATTGCTCGATTCACCACAAGCTTCCATATACTCCTTTCTCTTCTCACTTATACGAGCCGGATTTCGTGGCTTAAAGATAATACAATTGGGAAGTTTATATGCAGACAATTTACAGTCTACGCACTCCTTCATCTAACCTAAAAATGATACTCCTTACCCTCAGCATACTTAACAATTTATTACATGGCTATATGATACATCTATAGTTGTAATAAAAAGTTCACAGCAAAAACCCAAGACTATTGGCACTGGGTCTACAGGAGCCCTAAAGTGGGAGGAAAAACTGTTCAGACTGAAAAATGTCTCTCCATAAATAAAGGGGAATATTCAAACCATTACACTACAACATTAATTAATTCTCATTTAGCATGGTAGAATTTATAACTATGATCAGCAGGATCTCATCAATAGAGATAGCCATTTGCACATCCTGCCCCAAAACGGTGTGGTTGCACCAGAACATTTCTTGAAGAGCAGCAGTCTTTCAAGTACTGGTGTAGACTTTACCTTTGGACAGTCTTTTATTTGATGGTCTTCTGAACCACAATTGAAACAAGTAGGTTTTGGCCTGCTTAAAAAAAACACACAAGAAATGATGCCATTTACAATTTTGCAATGGTAAATACATTTAATCATTTTAAATCTTATTAGCTTTAGATTTAGAAAGAAGTAACAAGCATTGCTTGCTGATTTCAGGTGCTGTCTTCTGCTTCTTTTAAACTGACTTATTAATCTTCAAAAGAGAGTAACAGAATATTGTTTCTTTCACAGTCCTAAGGAGAACACAAGAAATGAGAAAAAGCCACAGGAACAGCACTAGGGGGAAAAGAATACATAAAATGTGGAGAGGAAGAAAAAAAGAGAACTAAAATTACAGTGGAAAAGTAGTACTTCCAGGCAGAACTGGAGCTTTTATATCCCTTATAATAGAGATCTACAGCTTTAAGAGGGAATAGAACAGTCAGTAGAATAATTCAGGCTGGATCTCAAGGAATCTCTAAACCAGTGCCTTAATCCAGGCTGGATCAGCTATGAGGTCAGACCAGACTGCTCAGGGCTTTATCCAGTTGGGCCCTGAAAATCTGTAAGGGTGGAGACTGCACAACCTCTCTGGGCAACCTAATCCAACAGTTTAGTGCTCTAAAGTTGGAAAAGGTTCCCCTTAGATCATGCTGCAGAAAGAGTATTCACTAAAAGGTTTCTACTTCTGATTAAGTACATAAATGTTTGCTTAGAGAGTGCCAATAGATAAAAACAATCTCTACATACTAAAGCTTATGTTGTGTCCAGAGGAAGGAAAGTGAAGATGTTAAAACAGTACTTCTAACTCTAGAGCACAGATAAGGAACCCCTCAGTACATTAATACCTCTTTCTCTTTTTATGCTTGATTCATTAGAGGTCTGATTGTTTTTACAATACTGAGAATCGGTTACCAGTAGAAACAAGTAAGAGAGCATGACTGCTTCTTTGTCAAGCCCTGGTCCACAGTTTGAATATGTTACGCATATGGTGAAACTGTGCACTGAAAACCTGGAACAGAACTGCAGCTGGCTTCAAGCTTCATTTCCCATGTAAATTCATACAATAGCAACAAAGATTTTCAACATCGTACGGGGGAAATCCAAATCTCTTACAAGATTTTAATGAAATATTTCCTTTCTGAACATTCAGTTTTATAGAAATTGGATGGGACCAGAAGCGGAGACAAAAAGGTGACACAACAATGTGTGCAGAGTAAACACAAATCCCACACACACTCCAACCTCTTGAAGCCTCCAATAAGATAAAATTAAGTGCATCTTCTGCTTCATCTTTACACAATATTCAGATAGAAATCTTCTCCAGTGATCCAAGTATTTTATCACCATTCTAGATCATGAGCACAACCCTTCAATGTGCTTTCCAATCAGATGGCAGTATTTGTAATCAAACTCAGCACGCCCCTTTATCTTTCAGTTCTCACTGAAATCTTGCCTGGTCTTCACTGCATCTGAAATCAGTGACTTCAGACATTATGGAGACCACACAAGCTGCCAGCTAGAAACTTGATTCACTTCTTACCTCCCATGAAAACTCTACAATCAAGTCTAAGACCAGTCTTAAAAATCAATGAAGTAAATCAGACAGGAGTTGCACTACGAACCAGTAAGCATGAAGATAGTACACCAGTACAAGGATGACAAACCAGCCATTAAAAAGACAAACAACCCAAGAACGGGCTGTAAACTTTGGAATGTTTTTATGAAGTTTTTTTAGGCCCTTCCTGAAGTCAATAACTAAGAGACAGTCACTGACTGCAAAGCTCAGCACTGGTTTACTCCATTTAAAGTCATTGTTTAAGTATGTTCTAGGGTTTAGTATACTGGGGAATAATCACAGCGTACATCTGAACTTTTCAGCTCAAAACTTTATATTTAAGAATAATACAAACCTTTTTGGTTTTACTTGTATTTCTTGTCCATCTAGGGAGAGAATGTGGCTGAAAACTTGCTGGTATCTTTAGATTTCAATAAGGAACTGCTACTGGATAGCAGATTTTATAGAGGAAGAACAGCTTATTCATACTTGGAATGAGCTGTCATTCCAAACATGATTACAGATTGGCCCGGGAAATTCCTAAAGTCACAAGATGTATTTATGATGACAAGGCATTCACTCTTCCCAAACATAAGCCCACTGAAAAATCAATGAGCCAATCATATTAATACTGGAATGGTTTGAGTAAAAAAAAAAAGCCATTAATGACTCATTAAAACTTTTCATCTCTATTGACTGATACAGTTTGACAAAACTGTACAATCTACTGAATAGGATTTGAGTTCAATTTACCCACTGGCATTCCCTGGACTTGAGAAACGGAAAACCCCTTTAACAAACAGGATACTTAGGTATTTCCCATCCTTCTGTCAGCTGTGGATTCTCATTTAATATAGGCTGTCCCAGTTTATCAAGACAAAAATTGGCAAAATACAGAACACTTCCTACAACCTGTAGAAAAAAAGTCAGAAAATTGTCAGAAATGTGTCAGTATTTAGGGCAGATTGGCAGCAATTCTATAAATTTAGACTGCTTGAAATACTTCCAGGCTTTTTTTTTCCCCCACTCTGCAAGAATTTATAAATAACACATGCCCACACCTGCAGAAATATGGTTTTTTTTTTCAATGATGTAGCCAAAACATGCTGAACTTAACCGCTATTACATTGATCAATGAGATTTAGTAAGAGCTTATTTTAATGGCAGTGTATATTGAATATGTAGAATGAAGAGTCAGACCTACCATTGAAGAGCACAAAGTCAAGAACTTACACTAAAAGCTTCTTTCACTTTTTTAGAATTCGAGCTTGCTGCTTTACCATCCTCTTCCAAAAGAATACTGGAGGGCTGACATGAAACGCAAAAATGCAAATAGTTCATTTAAAGTAACAGTAAATAGAAGAGCTCCTAAGTTACTCATGTATGTGAAAGGCACAGAATATGCAATACAGCTCCTATTCTTTAACAGCTAAACAGTAGGATTATGATATCTACATTAATCATAATGCTTTCCAGAGTCCAAAAAAACGACACAGTTCATCTCCAATGTTTTCTTTGATGAGAAATATACTGCATAAAAACATACTTATTCTTATCTCGAAACCTAAGAGAAAGATGGAGACAAGTGTGTCATTTCAGCTTTCTACCCAAAGTGAATGTCAATTCTAACTCCAAATTCCAAACCGAGATGTGGAAATTTCCAGATTCTGTTGCTCATCTACACTCGGATATACTTAAAGTTGAGTCAAATACTATCGGAAGAGACTACATTAAGTTTGTACTTTATGGCCTTCTCTCGATGATTTAAATAAATTTATTACTTTGCTTTTACAAAATTTCCCCAGGAACAATTTCAGAGAAGCGTTTTCATTGGCACAAATGATATTTTCTTTGTCCTGGTCCTCTAACTTTGGAACAAAGAGCTATACAATCTCTGCTTTATAGTTATTTCATGGATACTTAGCAATTATCAGGAAAAAACCATCTGGAAATCACCTGCTTAGCAGTATAGTATTTCAATATTCCCAAAATAAGGATACAACAGAAGCAGCACCTAGTAACAATTTGAGTTTTTAAGTACCTGTGGCTCAACATTGAGCTGCGTTTTTTCTTCTTCATTTTTCCTCTGCTCTTCATATCTCTGAACTAAGCTAAAAATAAAATCTTCAATTTCTTGATGATACTGCCTGTAATGAAGAAGTATAGAGATGAAGAGGTGCACAAGATTGAAACCTATGCCAAATGTTTTTATTTGGTTGGTTGGCTTTCTTTTAGGGTGCTAAGAAGTAGTGCTGATTTTGTCTGGGGTAGAGGTAATCTTCTCAGCATCTCGTATGTGCTGTGGTTTGGATTTGTGCTGGAAACAGTGTTGATAACGTGCAAGGATGGTTTCCTTACTGCTTGCAGAGTCAAGGTCTTTTCTGCTCCTCACCCCAACCCACCAGCGAGGAGGCTGGGGGTGCACAAAGAGCTGTGGGGGGACATAGCCAGGACAGCTGACCCTGACTGACCCCAGGGATATTCCAGACCACATAGTGTCATATTCAGCATATAAAGGCAGGAGGAGTAGCTGGCAGGGGGGATGGATAGACACATTTGGCATAATGGCATTTGTCTTCCCAAGTAACCCTTACACATGATGAAGCCCTACTTACCTAGAAATGACATTGTTCATAAATAAAATCTGTAACAGAGGCCCATCTATTTTGGAGTTCTCCACACAAATTCCACTAGAACAGAACACAGAGACAATGGTTACTGCATTAGCTTTACTCTGCGTATTCCCTATCCTCTTTATCACAGCAAAGAGTCAGCAGCCCACTGAGAGAGGAAGGTAAACTTGCCAATACAAGTTCTATCCTTTTGAGAAGTTTCTATTCACTTAAATAGAAATCTTCCCCTCTCAAGCCAAGCAGGTTGCCTAGTGTAAGGGTGGCACAAAACCAAAAGGGACCACCACACTACAGCCACTTTCTTCTGTTATAAAATCTTATAAACATAATTTTGAATAAATAAGGTCTCTTGTTCTTACTGCTGAACTTTATAAAAACGTGTTTCCTTAAAGGTCACGTATGTTTTATAAACAGATGGCTACATACAAATAAATAAAGCTACAGCAAAAGAAACCAAGTTCTTGATATTGAAGTCTAAAACACTTTAAGAATGGTAATGATGCTTTAAAAGCCCAATATCTGAAGTAGGGACAGTGACAGAGCAACAGTTTCTAAACAACATGGCAGACATTGTTCCCTCAGGCAGCTGTTGTCTCAGACAAACTCTATTTCAAACATATACAGATCATACAAAGCTTTTTAAGTCACATACCTAGGACGAGTCAGAATATTCAGCTTCCTTTTAAGCTCCTGATGTTAATCTACTGTTAAGGTATATTAGTTTCCACAGAAGACACAAACCTCTTAACTGAAGGATCAAAGCCAACAAAACATCTAACAAGAATTCCACAGAACAAACGGGGTTTCAGACCTTCCCCTTCAGTGCACAGAGGATTATTTACAAATCCACCTGTTGCTGAAGAAACACAATAAAATTAAAACAAGGCAAGCAACCAAACCCAATACTGCCCCAAACCAAAGCCTGGATAGAAAAGGACTCACTCTGACAGCCCAATTACTATAATACATTACATGCGCTATGCTTGAATTGTCAGATTTATAAAACATACCTACAATCAACACACATAAAAAACCTCAATACACAAACTCATAAAGAGTAAATAATAAAATCAATTTCAGGTTCCATTCTGCTATAGTGTAAAACCCTTTAGGGAACCAGTCACTATGTACAACTTAAAATTCCTCCAAGCCGTGTTAAAATGGGGTTTAGAGAGCATACAACTGTTTGTTTTCCCTAGGAAGTCAGAGTACCCAGCATCAAGCATTTTAACGGCCATCCCAACACCAAAAACTCAACCACCCCCTTTGCCAACTGAAGCAAAGCTGGCACGGACCTGGACACTCTAAGGACAGAAGCTTTCAAATAAACCTCCCTCTTAACACGCGGAAGCAGAAGCCAGGATAAAGCAGAAGCCGGACCAGGACGATGGGAACTCCTTCCCCGCCGAGCTCCATTCCCATCGCCCACCAGGACGCGCCGAGCTCAGAGCGCCCGGGCCTTCCCCGACATCGGCACAGGGCCCGGCCTCACGGAGGAGCCGGGAAAAGCCGGAGCCCCTCATGCCCCAGGCGGGTCGGGGCACAGCCTGGCCCGGAAGGGAACTGACGGCAGAAGCGGCCCCACCGCGCCCTCCCCGGAGCAGACCCTGACTCTCCCTTTAGGATATTCTCCTCCCGGAGCAGCCGCACCGTCTCCTCGCGGTCCCGCAGCCTCTTGTACAGCTCCTTCAGGGTTTTGTCGGGTCTCTCCCTCACCACCGCCACCTCCTCCTTTTCCTCGTCCTCCTCCTCCTTCTTCTTCTTCTCCTCCTCCTCCTTTTCCTCCTCTTCTTCTTCTTCTTCCTCCTCCTCCTCGTCTTCCTCCAGGCCAGGGCGAGGCGGCAGCGGCCCTTCTCCTTCTTCAAGTTGCTGGAAGAGCTCGCTGTCCCCAAAATCCACCTCAGCCGCCATCTTGTGCTGCAGCAGGAAGGGAGGGGCTTGGGTCGGGGGTACGCCGCCGCGGGGGCAAAGGGCAGCCAGGGCATGCAGCAGTAGGACTACAACTCCCAGCATGCCCCGGAACGCAGCACGACGGCGGCGCCCTTCCCAGCGCGCAGTGCGTGCTGGGAGATGTAGGCTGCGCTCTGCGGGCGGGCACGGCCCGCACGGAACGCCGGGAACTGCAGTGCGTCAGGAGAAGGCCGCCCTCAAAATGGGGGCTGGAGGGAATCACCCGCTGCGATGCTCCCGGTGGTGACGGTGGTGACGAGCCCCCCGCAGTCAGGCCCCATCCTGCCCTAGGAAGGTGCTGCACTCCCGGTGAGGCACTGCCTGGTGCATTTGACATGCTGGGGTACAGCATTCCTGTAAGGCTTATATCATCTCCAAGTTAACACAGCTAAGGGCTCCAACATCCTACCACCTTGCTCACCAATGGTTTGATTATCCCTTTTCTCTACTAAAATTTCCATAAAATTTCCATCAAATTGACCAAAAGGGTGAGCTGAATATTCCTCACCATAAGCTGTGCCCTGTAGCACTATCACCTCATTTTAGGAAAAACCTACTTCCAAATAAGCAAAGCAAAACACTCCATTCCTGATTTCTCCAGTCTTCCTGCCATCTCTTACCTCTCTTTCTTAGAGGCTGGCCCAAAAGACAACTTGATTAATGTAAAGGAAGACCTTAGAGAAAAAAAAAAAGTCTTTATTATTAACCAGGGTTTCTGCACTGAATTATGTGCCTGTTGGCCCAGACCGCTAAATAACATCTACACAATGTTTCTTTCATGTTTCAAGAATTGAAAATAACTGTACAAGGTTAAAGTACAAAAGTACACAAGACAGTGGACACGAAATACCCATGTATGCGTTTATCCCATCTGCTGCTTGGTTTGAAAAGTAGAACTTCTAACTAAAAAATACTGTCCTATAGCTCTGTCAAGTTTAATGGAAGTGGGTATAACCTGATTACAACACTAACACCAGTATCACTGATCTGATATTTACAAAAAAATTGTATTTTTTTAATAAATTAAAGTCAATGCAACACCCATGCAAGCTAGAATACTAGCTTTTTGGTGAACAAGGACCCAATAGCTGAACAAGAACCTTCCGTAGTCCCACACTTTAAATCTCCCTTTTTTCCCCCTCTCGTTTTTCAAACTGTATCCATTCCTCGCATGGAAGATGTGAATCCCAATCCCATTCCTCTTTGTGTATGAGTCTGTGACCTTGCCATTTCGTACTGTGCATCTAGATTTCGGAAGACCTCCTCCTGTTGTTTCAGGGTTTTGAAACTCTCTTCATCAACGGAACTACAGCCGGCTTCATCCTCACTCTAGAAACCAGACAGAAGGAAACAAACATTAGCTGTGGTCAGAGCAGCGTTTTCAGATACCCTCAACACAAGAATTTTGCTTTGTTGATTTCTAAATGCTCATTCAAGCATTTGGCTTTATTGTTGGAACATTCTGGCATCAGCTTCCCCTCACTGCCAAGGCACAAAGAGGCCTTCATCTGCTTCCTCTTCCCAACTCATTCCAATAAATGTGTCCAGTTAAGTGATCAATACAAAGTAACACTGTCTAATTTCTAAATATTGGTTACAGCAACCACTGGATTGAAACAGTTGCCTTGTTTGGCAGAAGCCCAATGAAATTCCAGAAGGGAACTGAATTCAGATTTAGATGCTGCTTATGAACTTTATAATACTTATTTTAAATAGTATTAGCTTAACTAACATCTTTCCTGGTTAATGTACACTTTAAATGCTACAATTAATGATAAACTTTGTTACATATTCAGAATTCTTTAATTCTTTACCTTAATGCCCATTAGTTTTCTGAATTTGACATTTTGGTCCTTGTTTCCAAAGTTTAGTTTTTCCCATATTTCTGCAGACTGTGACTTATCCTGTACAAGTAAAAAAGAAAAATATATCACTTTTAAGCACAAACTTCCGTTAACATCACAAGAGCAAGTGAAAAAGCAGTATTAAAACTGGGCTCATTGCACAGCTGGAGGTAACAGGTTTCCAAGCCACATCCCACATTCCTGCACCCTCCTCACAAGAAACGTCTGGTGAGGGAACTTTAGTTAACCAGGGGTTTCAAAACACTTCACTAACTGCAACAGCATTTGTTTGACACAGCGTAAGTCTGAAGACTTATTTGTATTTATAACTTCCATTAGGCCCTTGTAATGCCTTACTCTGCTCCTGGAGAGTTACTACCAAGATTTACAGACTTGTTTTTGAAGCCTGGAATAGCACAGGATACAATACTCGAATGAAAACTCTCTACAGTCAGAGAGAGAAATGGCCAGTTAAGTTTTTATTCCTGAGCCATTGTTTCTCAGTAAAAAGAGACAATCTGCATTTGATACTTAGTTGCAAGGTAAACTGGAAAAGTAACTTTACAATCCAGTTATAACTGCAATTTTATGCCATCAGGGGTTTTCCTGAGGCTTGTGGCACAAGCATTTGCCACTTGAAGGTCTAATTATTGTAAATTCTTTCACCCCCAAAGTTTTACCTTGGGCTGCTGTTAACAGGAAAGCTTCCTATCAGATGTAAAAGTAATTTTGCTGGAAATAGCACTGATAAACATCCTTAAATTGAGTGCACGGTGTTTCCAAACAACTTTTATGAACGTAAGAAAAGACATTACCCCTTCCTTTTTGCCTTGCCAAAGCATCTTCCGCTTTTTTTCTTGCTCAGCAAATTTCATTGGGTTCACAGCGGCTGGATTGTAATAGCTGGGGACAGCTATTCCAGTCTCTGCTAGGGCTTTCGCTTGCAGGGCTGCCATCTGAGCTGCCATTGCTATTTGAGGAGTTACTTGTGTTCCTGATGCCAGAAGTGCAGCAACATTAATAACAGAACCTCCTGTGGCTGCAGCCGCTGTAGAAGAAAGAGAACTTGTTATAAGACAGGAAACTCAGATTTGGGAAAAAAAACAAACAAAACAAAACACAAACAAAAATCACACACCCCCCCCCCCCAACCCCAGAAAAACAAAACCCCCGAACACTTCCCTTCATCAGAAATTTAACATGTCCAAACAACAAATACATGGCAAAATACATGTAATTTGTAGAGTAAGAAACAAGTCTCCCATAGTTTTCAGTAAGCCAGAACTAAAACTGAATCTCATTTAGCTCATGCTTCTAAATGCCCCTGAGCTGGTAACAGCTTTCAAGCTCTTGCTTAATGATGCTTAAAGGAATGGTCCAATAACCATCACAAAATCATGTCCGGCTTAACATACAACATTTTCATCATATACTTGGTAAGTGATAAGAAATTCTGGTCATTTCTGTTGGGGTTTATATTTGTTCAGGGTTTTTTCTTTATTTTGGTTTTGTGGGTTTATTTTATTCCCCCCCCCCCCCAACATTTCCTAGTCCTAGTGGTGTTTCTTATACATGGACCAAGTTAATAATTACACAAAGACAACCTGCACATGTGTGAACAGGACTGTCACACTCTGTACGTACACCTACGCTATTTCTCACTCACGCTATTATTTAGCAATTCATATAATACACATGGACTACCTGCAGCCATTTCCTGTTGCTTCTGTTTTTCAACCAGTTCTTTCTCTCTCTGTTCTTGCAGTTTCTTTGCTCTTTCCAGTCTATAAACACAAAAGAATACTTAGACATGCTATATCAACAGCAGAAGCTTATTCGTATCATGTATCATTAAAATCATTAACAATTCCCAACCTTCTAGCTAATGCTTCCTGTGCATCCATAGCTGTATTTCGTCCCCGAAAGGGTGGTGGACTCGAACTCCGGCTGTGACTTCTGCTGAACCTTCGGGGCTTTTCACTTCTCTTCTTTCGGTCTCTGTAACCAAATTTAACAGTTACTAAAATGAAGGTACATCTATAGCTTAACATTTCATAAAGTATTTGATTACAACTGTGAAAAACTGATGAATTTGGAGAGCTCTCAGTAACTGCTTCACAGAGATCATACTAGAACAGTGTAGCAGTCACATCTGCCTTGCAACAAGACAAAGCTAAAATGGAAGGTTTCCCACTGTAAGATGTAACAGAACATGCAATTCTGGGTATTTGTTTACCCTCTTACACTCAGTGTTTACAACACACAGATTGTCTCCAGAGATTTTCATTCTAAAGCCCAACAAGAAAAAAGCATTATGCAACTTTGGTAAAAGACAATTTTAAGGAAACTATAAAATGGATCAAGTCACAGGAATGTTTTAAAACCATAAAGACCTCACAGAACTGGAATTATGGCAAACATCAGAAATTTGAAAAGGCCCAATTTAAAAACTGGAATTGTACTCAGGGAAATTACTATTTCCCTCCCTTCTGCACCTCACTGCCAAACACACTCTGGACAACTGTTTGAGGGAGGGTATCAAGCAAAATGTGAGAGCTTGTTCAAACACACGTAATTTGTGACAGGTTTGCTTGAGAGGAAAAGTGCTGTCAGAGAACTATAAAGCATGAATGATCTGGAGCCTAGAAATCTGAAAAGAAGCCAGTTAAAATGTATTTTTAAACAAAACACTAAAATACTCAGTTCAATTCTCCTTTAGTAACCTTCTCTCCAAGTCCTCCCAAGTAGAAGACATTCTTATGGCATACATATCTAATCCCATCTAAGCAACAAGCACTTAAAAATATGCATATAATCTACTATTAGTAATATTCCTCTTTGCCAGGATCATTAGCGTCTACATTACAAGAGATAAAGGCTTATCCCTGATTAAGCCTCTGACTCCCATGTTTTAAACAAAGAAGTCATCTATACTGCAAGTGCTCAACAAAGCTTAAATTACAGGAGGAATCCTGCTCATCTTCTCTAGATTTGCTATAAACAGCAAGTTGAGATGCACAAAGATGTTTCTGCAATTTTACACTTAAATGCTATTATCAACCATTTGAGATCACAGCTAACTTGAGATAATAGCTACTGTGACAACAGCCACTGAAATGGCATTCCAATATTCTGCTTCTTCTGTTTGCAACTTGGGCAGCATCTACAAACATCACGAAATGCAGACTGAAGTTACATAAAGAGATCCTTGTTTACATGACAAGTCTGGTAGAATACAAAGGAGGCGAGACTTATCTTTTCATAGAAGATGACAAGATGCAGATTCAGGCACTGGGAAGTGACAGATCTGCATTCCTGAGATAAGATGTAATGCATGTTTCAAAGATACCTTCATTTTTCCCGTGCTGACTACTGTAGTTTGGTCTTGTCTTTGGTCTGATGCTTTATTGCACTGGTAAACACCAAGGAAATAAATGTTTGAGCTTTTGTATTTAAGTATTTCCATTTGAAACAAGCAGATGGTATAATGTTTTCAACCTAGCATTTAATCAGAGCCATGCCACAAAAGAACTACCAGGAGGGTCTACACGCCCACAGAACAAAAAAAAAAGACTAGTTTAAATGCCAGCAAGGACAGGTTACTTGAAAATGAGTTTGAGATTATGCAGAGAACCATCAAGAGAAGGTCAAGCTCCACTATTTACAAGAACTTCTGTCATAACCTGTTAACTGCAACACAACAAATAATGAGGGCATTCATTTAATGGTTGAGTTTTAACAGGGTAGGTTTCCATATCATGTTATCTAGCTTATAAAGAGTTTGCCTTGAGGCTTGCCTCATAATTCTCTTTCCAAAGGCCTCACCTGTGCCCAGAACTTGATGAAGCGTTCTAACTACTGTTAGAAAGAGACTTATGTCTCACTTAAGAAATGTATTCTTGCAGTATGCCTATCACTATCTGAGAAGGTACATTTCCAGTTGAAAAAATCCCTAAGTTCTTGACTATCCCTTACTTTTTCTTTTAACATTTGCCATTCTGTTTCAGGTAATCTGATATCCACTGTAGAAGCAAAAGACTATTCTGGGATGCAAAGTTTTCATGAAGCCATTAAACACAACATGTTCAAAGAACTTTAAAAAACAAGAAGTGCACATCACCTATAGTAAGTGGAAATAACGAGCAACTGAGGCCTAACATATCATGCTGAAGGTGGCTTAAACAACATTAAATGGTTTTCAAATCAAATGGTATGTAACATGCATGGCAACTGAAGGCCCAGCTCTACTCACCCCAGATGAAAGTTTGGTACAAAGCGCATGCCAAAGTAAAATAGGACATGAACCACGTAATTCAACTATTTCTTCAGAAAAGATAAAAGCCTTCTGAACAGTTTCACAAGTGATGTAACATTACACGAGTGTGACAGAACTCCAAGTATCCAAGGATCCACAGTAATGTCGAGCTTTTACTCCCTTTAAATGAGCAATTTTAAATCCTCTAGTGAAAATACTAAATTAACTGAACACCGCCAACACTCCCTTGGAAACTCTGAAGGAACAATGATCTGTATTCAAACTACTTGTTTAAACAAGTAGGACGGAACAAACAGAACTGTAGTAGTCATTAAGTCATATTTCAATCTGCTCATTCAGAAAATACTACAGGGCATCAAGAACACAAAGGTGAAACATATAAACAAGACTCAGAACTCTACACTAAAATACTGAACAATTCATCACTACTGGAAAACATTAACTTCCAGCATATTCCTGGTGAGGCATTGATTTCGACACTGTGAAACAGACACAGAATAAGCCAGGGTGTGTCTAGCTAAAGGGTTTTATCTGATCTTCTAGAATTTAAGGAAGAAATGGAAGCAGTCAAGATAGGAAGAAAAATTAACATAATAAATATTCTCATGTTGCACTAGGCAAAAACGGGTTGCTAATCACTAACACAAAATAGCACACTTGGATCAGAAATAAACTCAAAATTAACCTTAATGCTACACTGTGCCACTTCACAGACAAAACAGTTTCAAATAAACTTTGTGAAGCTGATCAGGATTAGCTTCTGATCAATGTATCTCCTCTGACACCCAGCAATTCCCAGTTAAGCTTCACTTTTCTGATATACAGACACAAAAAAAGTGATAAATACAACAGTATTTTTAAAGCAGTAGCATGGTTGGAAAGGCACTCTTGTATCAAGGGTTAGCTGTAGCTTATTTTTCAGTTTTTCCACTTAAGTATTACTTAAATACTCTATTTAAAAAGGTAAATTCAGTTGTGGTAAGAGCTTCAACTGTGGTGATCATTATTACTCAAAATACTTAGTTATTTACTTTCCTTTGACTTTATCAGTCATACGTTCCTAAATGGTGGTTTTATAAGATATCCACAAAATAACTATGAAAGCAATTCTATTTCCCAGCAAGAAATCGTGCTATGAAAAGCCAAGAATCTAAGATACTTCAGCTGCCTAGCACAAGTGTTTCTATCAGTGTGTGTAAACTACCCAGTCCTTAACCTGCTGTATCAACACAGCTGAGAGAGCCAAACATATTTAGTTACATTTAACACACATTAAGTAGCAAACATACCATTCTTCTACACATCAGCCCAACACAGAATATTCAGCCAAACACCACCACTAAGTGCATACAGACATTAACACTTACCTGCTTCTGCTCCTAGATCTGCTTTTGCTTCTGCTCCTATGTCTGTGTCTAGATCTTGATCTAGAACGAGATCTTATACGTCGTTTCCTCTCTCTGCTGCGAGATCGGGATTTTTTCCTATCACGACTTCTGCTACGATGACGTCTGAAACACATATCCCAAATTCTTAGATATTCTCGCGGTTTAATTCAGCTTCTACTTCAGGACTTACACACAGGTTCATCACCACAGGGGGCAAAACGCATCAGGCAGGGTGGGGAGACTGCAAATTATACATGGAAGAGTTCATGCTTGGAGCAGTTTAAGTTGTAAAACTAGGGAGGAAATGGGAAATGAACCAAACACTACCACCAAGTTACACTGAGTTTACATAAACAATTATACTCATCACTGCAGCTGTTCATTTGTTCATTGCAGTGTATGCATCAAAACAAATACAACCATACTAATCTGATGCAGGAGTCTGAATTTCAAGGCAACATAACTCCTCCCCCCCCCACGGTATTCCAATACCTTAGGGAAGAGATACCCAAATTTCAGCTAATGAGTCACACGCAGACTCTCAGTGTATCATTAGCTGAAGCTTGTTCCCTGCCATCACGTTTACTACAAATCCCTCAGCTATAGCAGAGCTGCCTGAAAAGTTCTGCTGGCAGCAACTTGCTTGTTCCACGTAATTCTCTTACCATCAGTGTGCTAAGAGGCCTCAGACAGCATTGTCTCTGGGTAAGCTCTTGATTTAGGGAGGTAAAAAGCCATGACAGTGCTAAGATGTATTCCTTTCTCCTGTTGCTGACAACAGGGAATGTTCAATATACTAACTTTTTCTATACTGCATATACTAATTATAAACATGACGCACATCACTTATACAAAGCCTTAGAGCTACTTTGTACCTTTACTCAGAAAAAAATAAAAATTAAAAAACTCAAGTAGCAGCACCCAGTGAAAAATGAAACACGCAACAGAAATGGATGCTTTAATGTTAAATTAGGTCAGTAATATAATTCAGCTGCCCTTTGTAAATCTACACAAACTCTAAACCCTCCTTTTGCAATTGTACTTGAAACAGAATAATCATGCAAAATAACTTACCTTTCACGGGACCTTGATCTTGAATAACTTCGCCCTCTGGATGATTTCCTCTCTTTGCGTTTATGTCTATCCTCACCATTTTCAGATGAATTTAGGCTATCTCTTCCCTTGTCAGAAGAATGTTCTTTGTCATTGTGATCTTCAGATTTGTGCTTCTTGGAGGACTTCTCTTTGGATTCATGTCTTCTTGCCTGTTTTAAGAAGAAGTTGGTTCTTTCAGGAAAATAGTGCAACAAAGAGAGTTAGTATGGGTATCAGAAGATAAAAATGATAAGTTGTGATGCAACATTAGTAACCTTAGGAGTGTGACTCAATCATGACCAAAGGCTATTTTACCTTATGCCACCAATTACCCAAAGCTGCATATGTACTCTAGAATTTTTCCCCCTTTTCCCTCCTCCCCATTGCCTAAAGGATTTGTTTGCATGTAAGAGTTCACAGCATTGTAAGAAAAAGCGACTGGCAGTTACTCTCTCCATTCTAAACATGTAATAAATAAGTACCTATCTTTAATACCTGATAATTTCTGAATACGCATTTATACACTCACATTGGATTTTTATTTAATATATTTAAGTATACTTAAAAGTGAATATTTAAATACTTGCCTAAGTCTACTAAGTAGAAAGTTACTAAAAACCATGCATAGTTGCAGACATATATCCTGCTTTTAGAACTAGAAGAATTTTCTATCCATCAGTAGCTAATTACTTTTTAAAGCAAAACTCTTTTCAGTCAGTAACTTCCAACAGTTTTGACAAAACAAAGCAGTAAAGTTACATGGCTGACATCCCAAACTTATTATTTAAAACTAACATGCATCAATGAGACCTCTTCAGTGGTTTTATATTAAAAGATATGCTGTTCCATTATACTGCAATTTTTTCCTGCAGTGCTGCTTAAAAAAAGATTCCTTTTTATAGATGCAATGCCTAAAGTATTTATCAAGGTCAGGCCTGATTTTTGCCAGTGTTTTCCTTAGAGACTAAGACATGACATCAACACCTTTTCTTAATATATCCAGTTTATTTTGAAATCTTCCTAGCACAGAAGTGTAGCTCACTTGTGTCTCATGTTTAAACAATATTTTAAGTAAGAATTTAAGCATGATACAGTCATTTCAAACCAAATCCAAATTCTTCAGTTTTTTTTTTTGCTTATCTAAATCTGTTAACTATTCATAAAACCTTTCCTATAATTGTAACATTCTCTTTCAAAATAAAGAAGTCTGAAGAAGGTGCTGTAATTAGCTAATACAAGCCTTTGTAACTCCTTATTCATTTCTATATATGTGTTTGATTATAGGTCTTCAAGTTACAATAATAGATACTTAACCTGCTTTTACAGTACTTCACACTTAGCTCCTTGAACGATCAGTTGTTACATAAAAACACATCAAGTTTGAGATGTTACCTCTACATTAGTTTTAAGTATTTGTTCTGATATTCGGTATTTAGTCTACAGAGAAAGAGCTTAACACTGCAAATGAATGAAAACAATGCATCTACTGTAGGACATTATTCCGCATCTGTTCACGCTGTGAAACTTAGAAACTCCTAAGTAAATAGTGTGGGATTAGATCAATCAGTATGGCAAAGCACTGGACACAATTAAAAGTGACATCTTTTTTTCCTTTTTTTTTTTTTAAGTTTGTTTTTTTTTTTAAAATCCCACCTTTAAGGCACACAATTAGTAATACACCACCATTATATCCCATAACGGATTTAAGATATTTTTAAGGGAAATGAGTTTGAATGACTAATAGTTACCTTATCATGAAGTAGGCTTATAATTTTGCTATCTGAGTCTGCAGCGTCTTCAGTTCAGTCTCTTCGCGCATTAGCACGCTGAGTATGATTTATTATAGAAATGTTATCATGTGAGCTAAACAATATATTCAATTTCACAAAAACTCTCCTAGATTATTTTGCTTACTTTTTCTCACTCCTTTTTTAAACAGAGCTTCCATTGGAATGGGAGAAGTTCCTGAACCGGGTTCAAAGTTAAAAAGTCCCTCATTTGACCCAGCCTGCTATTGCCCCACACGGCATAAGCTTCTTAGTGACTATTTTGATGCTTTTGGATTTCTCATTTCACCTCTTCTTTGGTGTGTAAGCCAGTTATTTTCCAGGTATTACTGATGCTGTCTCTTCTCATTCCCTTATATATATATATATATACGTATATACAGACAGGCATATATATTCAAAAAAGAAAGAGACAGCCCTCTGATTTTTTTTTTTGCTGCAAGTGCCATATTTCCAGCTGACTCAGCCTGTTTGTCAAGCTGTGACAATCTTTCACAAGTAAAGGATGCAATAAACAGAGCTCAGTCAGGTGAGGAATTATTTATCACAGATTTAAGGAGATGGGTATGTATCAGTGAAAGTCCTGAACATTGGTCAGGAATAAAGCCACCCAAGGCTTTCAAGTTAATGGAAGCTCTGTGAAAGTCAGCAAGAATACCATGCTACTTCTCCACGATTTTTTTCTGCTGTTTCCACAAAAAATTAAAAAAAAAAAAAAAAAAAAAAAAAAAAAAGAAAAAGTTACTAGTTTCTGAAAGCATTTTTCTATAAAACTATTACCTTGTCAACATGAAGGCTGCAATCATGCTTCACTATGAAAGGATCTCCATATCCATTTTTAAGCTTAAAGTTTCTAATTTCTTGTACTTACCATAAAGTCATTTATATAGGTTTACACATATGTGCATTACTACAAGATACTTTTTAAGATGTATTGTACAATTACCTAAACACTACAAAGTGTTAATTACCTCTTTGCTTCTGCTCCGGCTTCTGTGTTTTTTTCCTTCAGCATCTGCAGAAGAAAACATTTATTGTTGTTTACCAAGTTAAAGAGGAGGTCAGCTGGCTACAATCTTTCTAGTTCCTTTCAGTTATTCCACCCCCCTAATTCAATAATACATTTAGAAAACAAACAGCACTGTTTAAGTATCTACTGCAGAAAGCAAAATGTAGCTTTTACTCCCAATTATTTGCATGAATTTAAGCTCTGCCAGTGAAAAACTAGACCATGTCATACTCCGGTTGCATTTTTCAGCCAGATAATCCTATTTTTGTTACAACCATGCAGAAGTATCCCAGCCTAAGCATACGTAATTAAAATTAATACAAAGTAGCACGGTTTTCTGTTTTGTGCTGCCTGTCCTCCACCCACCCCTCACCCCCTGAACAAAGACACAACCTTTTTCCTCAGCACTTCTATCACTAAAATTGTAAAGTTCCAGTATCACACATTTAAGATACAAACTAAAATTAGCAGTTTCTTTTTTACCCAATTCTATCAAATTACTAGAGCTACTTTTTCCAAAAAAATTTTAAAGAAATTTCAGTTCTATGAGCATATACCAGAACACTACTAAGCAACTTTACGTATATTAAGACCATACCTGATTTCCGTCGTCTTTCCCTTGACCGCGAGCGTGATCTTGAATAATGAGGCTTTGATGTTTTGGGAGAGCTAGAGGCATCTGATTGTTCCTTTTTCTTCTCTCCTTCTGGAGAAGACTTTTCCAGGGCTACTCCATCTCGTTCTGTATCACTACCCTACACATGAGGACAGAAAGTTTAAAAAACAAATGCTTAGGACTGAAAAGCAAGAAAAACTATTTACTCAGTACTTCCCCTGAAGATACACTTAAAGTTATTTACTGCAAAGACAATCTCATGAGAACCACCCCATTAGTAGTTAGGCAGTAACTTGACAGAGTTGTAGTGAACTGTGTAACTACATACATATTGATTTTTCAAGACTTTATTAAAGAAATCTAATTTATAGAAACATTTTGCTCTCCCACTACATCAGACTGTTCTTTTGCCATGTTTTTTTGAGACTATCAGCAAGACTAAACTCTGAGGCACAGTTTTCTTTAACTGGTGGTGTTTATAAGTCATTTACCTTTTAAACACTTACAGGACTAAGATTACTTAAGGTCAACACTGTCCCAACAGATCTAAGTCACCTTACAAGTTCAGGCATTACCGTGGCACAGCACAAAATCCCCATAGTATTTTGAAGTATGGAATGACCTATGAAATGAAATTAGGTATAGTGTCAGACAGCTAACTTTTGAATAAGGAAAAACCTCAAACTATCTCTATGTACAAACGTGACCTATATGTACTCTCATACAAACACATAGCTCTACCTGTCCCAGCAATTTATCTGTCACATTTTCCTTAAACCTTGAACTAGGAGGATTAAATCTGTGTAGAGCAGTCAAGACTGCTTTGTGATTCAACGCTGGGAGGAGCAAATGTGTACAGCTGATGTACAATGCAATAAAAGGAAAGGATGGGAAAAGTACACACTAAGAAGGTGACTGTGATTTCATTAATGCCTTTACAGATTCATTGGTCTCTGCTGTTTCAATCATGGCAATGGCAGTCAATCAAACCTCGTGACACTGTGTGGCAGCAGCAGATTTCACTAACAACATAATTTGACCCAGATGTGTTATTCATGAAGATAATTTCGCATAGAAGAGGACTCAAACTTGCATAGCTTTCTATCAGCTGCAACTGGTAGAACTGTCTGCAAACTGAACAAGATGTGAAAACCTCTCAAATGCTGATTTATATTGCTTTGAAAACAAACTAGCTTTTCTTAAACCACAACAGATCATTATTATAGACTGTCACTAAGATATTGCGTATTAATGGTAAACTTGGTTCACAACATGCTACATGTGAATCTTTTGGATTTATATTGCAGCTACTACTGTTTTATCTGCCCAATTCTTTATTAATTCACACCTGTACAAAGATGCACCTATAGAAAAATCCCTCTTTAAAGCAGATAACGCAGCTTATCACTTCTCCAGTCACACTGTATACTGGTATCTAGTTTAAAACACACCAGCATATGGACAACATCAGTGACCACTTAAAATTGTGCCTGCAGTAGAGCTTTAAGACACACTCTCTGAGACACTTCTGTATATTATTGATACCCCACCTACCATCCTGTAGACTTGAGGCCAAGAGAGCAAGAACTGATTCTCCTAATTGTGATCTTAGCCATCACAACCCTTGTCCTTCCACATCTATCATCTGTTTATCTAAGCCTCACCCCTTCACCTGAGATTCCTAAAAGTCAGCAAGAAGTTTCAAAGGAATTTTAAATTCCTATAAATTTACATTTCAAATTTACTGGAGGAGGAGAAGGAAAATGAATACCAGCTAAACAGTCTAACTTAACTGGGTTTTTAAGCACAGTACCCAAATGAAATTGAGCCCACTGCCACTTTCAAGGGCTTTCAAGTCTCACTATTTATACACACTGCTGCTCATTAATGCTCTAAGGTGCAATGCACCTTGGAGAAATCTCTCAGCTCTAAAAAAAAAGACAGCAGAAAAAAAGCTGACAGACTTCAATGAGACTATTCTCAGCTCTTGGATTTGCCACAGGTTCAGGTTTCCTCGAACAAGCCCCTCACCTACTTTAGAGGAACCTTAAAGATAATGCCTATGATGTAGGTGTAAAACTACAAGTACATAACTCCTCCAGGCCTTTTACAAGAAAAATTACCCTTTTTTTAAAAGTGTAGCTTATAAAAACAAATAAAAAAGCATCATGAAAAAGATCTTTTCTCCAGAAGTCTGCGGTCCTCTTGCTCTTTTGACACTTGTCAAAGTTTAGACAAGAACTTTAAAATAGAAGAACAAGAACTTTAAATACCAGACTAAAAACCGCAAAGTACTTAAAGTTAACTTTGAATAATTTTATCACTTTTGAAGCCACTTTACTTGCTTTTTAGTTTGGAGTTTGTTGGTTTTTTTGCACTCAAAGCTATTTAGTAACTTCTGAAAAGAAAGTAACCACATTGGGCTAGTAACTATTCTTACTAGTTCTTTGACTCAATCATGGGACAAACATCTTTGTATGCTACCAGGCCACAGAATCACCTTTACACATTACCAAGGCAGAGAAATTTTAGAAGAGAATAAAGCGACGCTCTCAGGCCGTGTATAAACATAAAGGACAGCGGTAACTGTAGCAGAGGCACTTCCTATACAGATTAACTATAAAAACTGGAGAATGAGGGCAAATAATTATCACTGAATGCAAGCTGACGCTGAGAACAGCAGATCTATAGCCAAAACCAAATAAAAAATATAAGACGGGGAAAGCTACACGAATGAAAAGCGAGTAAAGCCCAACCACCATAACGATCTTCCTCCTCCCCCCCGCAAGCAACCTGCCCAGCACAGCCCGAGAAACGCCACATCATTTCTCTCCCCAACCAAAAAACAACAGAGCCTCCATCATAAAGCCTTTCAACTTCCCTCCGAGGCCAGCGAAATGAAACAGAAACTTCTGGAAACAGGGAAAAAAGTAATGGGTGATAAAGCGGCCACCCCCTCCCCGCGGCTCATCATGGCGCCGGCAACCGAAGGAGCGGCGGGCGCCATTTTGTCTCTCCGCGCACACGGCTCCCCGACCCAGCCCTCCCCTTCTCACACGCTCTGTTCCTCCCTCCCCGCAGCAGCCCGCTTCCCAGTTCGCCTCCCTCCAAAAACCACAGCAGTGAACGCCACTCACCGCCATGACCGAGCGCCCGGCACGCCGCTCCCCTCAACAAGCCTTCACAACCGGCTCAACGTCCCTCAGCCACCGCGGCCCCTCCGCTCGCGAGCTGAGGCGACAAGCCGCACCCTCCCTCTAACCCTCCAGGCGCCCGGATGTAAGTATGAGGCGGGCAGGGACGGTGCCGCAGTGCACTCTGGGAGAGGGGAGGGATTAGGTGGCGTCTAAGCAACGGAGCCGCCCGCGTTTGGAGGATGCTTGGCCCAAGCTGCGAACCGTAGCGCCGCCCCGGGTTCCCGCCAATTTGAAAGCCTAAAGCCGCTGAGGGCGCGGGCTGTGGTCTGTCACCGGCCGCGGTGAGGGGACGAGGGGGATGGCGGGGAGCGGAGGGCTCTAGCAGGGATGTCCGCGGCAGGGGTGTCCGCCACGTCTGGCGGAGCGCTCTCCAGCACGGGATCCCTTCAGTCTCTGGCGCGGAGCCTGTCCTGCCAAGCTGCGTTCGGTCGGGCCCGCTGGGGACACGGGTTGGGAGCCACATTGCTGCTGTGACATTGTCGTTTCTAAATACGTAGTTTGCTTTTAGGAGCCTTATTGAACTGCCCTTTCTCCTAGGCGCTATTGGCGATGAAACAATTAAATCAATAATTTGTGTGTGGTCATGTAACTTTTTGGAAGCTTTCGCCTTACGACGTATTTCTTGTACTCGTCATAGGTAAAAATGTGGAACGACATTGAACTTCTTACAAATGATGACACGAGGAGTGAGCGGCTCCCTGTAGGCTTAGAACATGAATGTGGAACTGCACTGTATCAAGTGAATACACTACTTCAAATCACATCTTCAGAAAAGGTAGAATTCACAAAGCTGTTTTCTTCTTAATAATTAGCAGAGCTTCCTCGCCGTATTTTCCAAGGTGCTTCAGTTACTATGTTTAATGATCTTTTTCTTCTTAGGTCTCTGTTAATCCGCAGTTATCTGCGTTTAACTCAAGAGATGGCACTATTATTGTTGTTGACACATCAGTGGTGCTTCTTGACAGTACAGGGCAGTCTCTTCTGATGGACATTCAGTTTGGTAAGTTCATTCCTTTGGAACTCCACTGGAAGTTAAAACTGACATTTAGAATATGTATGTTAAGTTTGTGTAGAAAAATCAAAAATCTTCCATATTGAACTCACTTGGAAAAGTATTATAAATACCTAAGTAATAAAAAGCGATTGTTCTTTCTGCATACAATAACTATTTCTGTACAGTTTAATGAGAATAATCACTAGCTTTTCACTGACATGGGAATAATGGCTATCAAACTCACTCCCCCTATGCCCTTTCCTGTACTTTGTTTAACCAAAATAAATACTCATGAAGAAATCTCTGGCACTGTCTAATTCCTGTGTTTCTAATATAAATGTCTATTAATAAAAAACAAATCTTAATTAACATTTGCCATGGAATTTCTCAGATACCAATGTGGATGTTGTTGGCATGTGTCAAGAACAATTTCTTGTGGTTGGTGAGA
Source organism: Forpus xanthops (assembly GCA_032466535.1). Lineage (NCBI taxonomy): Eukaryota > Metazoa > Chordata > Aves > Psittaciformes > Psittacidae > Forpus > Forpus xanthops. The sequence goes on from JASSUY010039026.1 coordinate 34,093, forward strand.
GAAGTGGCAATTTCCACCTTATCCACATATCCTCAAAACAAATTTTGCTAACTAAGGTACAGTAATTTTTCTATTCCAATTTTGATAAAAACCTTTTTTTCTCCGAAATTCTTGAGCTTTTATTTTTTTCCAAATATAAAAATATAAACATCCTTGTGTTTCCAACATGCCTTCTAGTTTGAGCAAACAAATAAAGGGACTCTTCAGTTCCCTTAAGTAACAAATAAGGAAAATATATATAAGGAATGGCATGTGTAAACAAGATTAAATTTTGTCATAAAAGAAAAAAGTTTAAAGTTTAAACTGATGATCAGTATTTCCAATATATTTATTCCAAATAAAGTACAGAATAGTTTAATAGTCTCTTTGTTTGGTTCTATTTTAGATTTTGGTTGAAAAATCTTCAACTGAAAAGACTTATTTAAATCTCTTTATTGAAAAAGACAATGCAGATGCAGGTAAGAATTTGACCCCCCCTCTTGTATTGATTTTTGTGATTTTATTCTCCTGGGGAAAGAGACTACAAAATAAGTATAATCATAGAATAGTTACGGTTGGAAAGGACCTTAAGATCATCCAGTTCCAACTCCCATGCCAGGGGCAGGGACACCTCCCATTAAACCATGCCACCCAAGGCTATGTCCAACCCGGCCTTGAACACCGCCAGCGATGGAGCATTCACAACTTCCCTGGGCAACGCATTCCAGTGCTTCACCACTCTTACAGTAAAAAATTTCTTCCTCATATCCAATCTAAAATTCCCCTGTTGAAGTTTGAACCCATTACCCCTTGTCCTATCACTACAGTCCCTAATGAAGAGTCTCTCCTCAGCATCCCTGTAGGCCCCCTTCAGATACTGGAAGGCTGCTCTGATGTTTCCATGCAGCCTCCAGGCTGAACAGCCCCAACTTTCTCATCCTGTCTTCATACAGGATGTGCTCCAATCCCCTGATCATCCTCGTGGCCCTCCTTTGAACTTGTTAATAGTTTCATGTCCTTTTTAGTCAGATACAGCTTTACTTTGCACTATACACATCAGATGTGTTTTTCCTAAATGCTTTTCTGTGAAGATACTTAGCTCATTATTTTATGAATGCCACAGAAAACAAAAAAACATTCAGAACTCAACATCTCTTTCTTTTCTGTGCTAAATGCTCAAAAAGGCAGCATTCCTTCTCTCTCCTATTAGACTTCAGATTTTAGTAGTTCCTGCTCTATAAGCTTCTAGTCTTGTTCTATCACAATATGATATATTTAAATGTAGTTTTGTCGTGAAAACAGGATTTGCAGTCTAATGAAAATATACAAGCATCATAATTTCAAACAAAAGTAAAATGTACAAACTTATTCTACTCTTTGTTGAAGGTGACAACAGTTTGGTTTAAAACTTATATATTGGTCAGGGTTTGTTTTGTCAGTTATTTCACTGTTATTTATAAGCAAGAAGTCTCTTTACTTGCTCTTTATCACTTCAGTTTGAAATATTTGGATTGGATTTTGTTTAGGTGTTTATCACATGTTCCTTCTCACAAGCAATGGATTCTTCTGCATTATGTGTCTTCCACTTGCTAAAACACAGGAAGGTAGGATGATCTACAAACCACTTGAGTTTTCCATTTGAACATAAAGAGCTGTATTAAAAAAAGCTTTTTCATGCATTTTTTTTCTAATGGGAATAAGGTACAGACTTGGGATTTTCTATATGATATCAGTTTGTTTTTAAGAGGAAACCAATATACTATAATAAAATTATTTTTGTATTCCTCCAATAATTCCTTTAGCTTATATTTTCCCTAGTCACTGCTTTAGGGAGGGTCCTGAATACTATGAAAGGAGGATTTTAAGACATAATCAGCCTTGGCTGTACTGAAGAATACTGAGAATCATTTAAATTTTGATACTGTGTATGTAGAGTTATCAGGTAATTTTCTGTAACTCAGTACTGTCATCAATAGAAATAAACCCTGTCACAGAACCCAGCTAAAGCGGTTTTCAGCAGAGTCAGGTTAGGATTAAACTATCCTAGATGAAGTTCGGGGGCTTTTTCTCAGTTCTGAAAAAGTTCATTTAACTGATATTTTCTTTGTTCTTTTTTTCTTTTTTTTGACGTAGCCCTTGACAAGATGGATATGATTACGGCAAAGAAAGTAAGAAAAGCCTGGTAACTTGTAACATAGGTGTTAAGTGCAGAGTTTAACAAAACTTTGCTCTGTACGTTTCACCGAGTACTTACCAGTTTATTATTACAACTCAATTGGGATCATAATGTTTTTTATGCATGGAAAAGTGATCAGTTCAAGGCTTTATCTACTGATTGTATGAACAACATTTTTCCTTCCCCTTTTGTTTGCTTTCCCTTCATCTTCCACCCCGCAAGTTACAAGGACAGATAAAGACAGCTTTCATTTCCACAGAAGAATATCACAACCTTGGCTGTCAGAATTTTGTGATAAGTAACTCAGTGAACAAAATCCATCTGATAGTTGGGGTAAGTAATATGAATGTGTTTGTAGCAATCATTATGTGATCAGTGATGGTGTTTTTTGATCTGCAACAAGATTTGTCTCTAGCTGGTTGATAATTTTTTGCACTAGGACTTTTTGTCTTTCATTTCCTTCACTGTAAATTTTAAGGTTACAAGTTGTGTGGTTTGTCGGTAGTTATTTCTTGTAACTTGCTCTTTTATGATGGATGGGGGGAAAATATTTTCACCCTGGTTGTATGATCTTAGTAACTGTGTTTTCAACTCAGATGCAAAGCCAAAATTTGTGAGTCTTCTAATCAGGTTCGCTTTCCATGAAGGCTTGCCAAAGTAACAATTAACATCCCAATTCAACAATGCCCTTAAGCATGAATTAAGTACAGAAACTAATAAACATATAGACAAAAATCAATGTGATTTTTCTCAGTAGGTTCAGTGTACATTTCAGGTTTTATGCTCTGTGAGAATGGAAAGGGGATATTTTGAAATATGATGTCTTCTTTGAAGACCCCAAAATGTTTAGGGGTGCTGACTAACAATTAGTGGAGTAAAGGTCAGTCTTGAAAGGAGAAAGGGTAAATTGAATATAAGTAACTGAATATATTCTACTGAACATCAGCATTTACCAGGACAAAGTTTAAGTTGGTTTTGCAGCATTTAAAGTTAAAGGTCAATTACACAGCTGTTGATGGCAAATTTCTAATGTATAACCCCATTTTACTTTTCCTTTACTAACAGGGTAGAGGTGATTATGTACTCTCCAAATGGGAGGTAGACACTACCAATAACTTGGTGTCTGTTCAAAGTTTTGCTGATTCAAGTCTGATTAAAGGTAAAGAAGAGTTTGGTTTGCGTTTTGTTCTCAATAGGCAATTGTAGAAGTCAGATTTAATTGCAGAAAATACTGAGACATTTTCAGTTATGTCACTGTTGTTATATACCAAGTAGAACACTTCTTGTAAACCTACAGCCCAAGTGTGCCTCAAAATGGTTGAGTTTAATTTAGATACCTAAATTGCAATTCTGTTTAAGCTAAACTTTTCACAGTCTTGGGAATTTCCATGAGGTTAAACGTCTGTAGGCTTCCAATACTTGGTTGTACATTTTAATACTTTTTTTTATGCTTCCAATACTTCATGAAAAATACTAAATTTATGTGATTGGATATTTTGCAGATGCAACAAAATTTCAAGTTCTTGACAACCAGCTGTTTGTTCTGGATACAGAGGTATGTGTAATGACTGTGTTTAGTCTTTATTTCAATGTTCAGTCTTTATTTCAGTGTTCTTTAACCAGCTTCTAAAAATACTTCTTAAAGTAACAGCTTTAAAATATGCTTATATAAAATCAAGATACTTATATTTACAGAAACTCTTGATCTTGCTTTTTAAATTCTACTCCTATGAAACAAACTTAGTGAATGGAATGACAAAGCAGAAAAAAAATTTCTTCTATGAAGAAGATGTTAAATCCATATCTGTTTTTTGTTTTCCTTTATCTAGAATGTCCTAAGCATGTGGAATGCTTATTCTCTTACTCTAATTTGGGATTGGCCTTTAATACGTATTGAAGAATTCCTTCTAAGTTCAGAGTCGGATTCTTTGCCAGTCATCTGGTAAGTAAAGCTTTACAGTACCAATTATGGGAATTGAAAAGTTACATGAAATGTGCCACAAACATGTGATTTTCTGTCGTAGTGAATTTTTAAAAATCTTTGAAAGCTTTCTAGTCATTGGGACAGAATAATTGCACTGTAGGTGTCCTCAGCTTTGTCTTGTAGAAAAGAACACCTTGTTGCTTTCTGCTTTTTCATGGGTTATCTATTGTTACTGCTAAAGGAATCTTGCATGTAACCTGTTGCATTTAGGAAATGCTTGTCTAAAATAAGCTAAATAATACAGCTTACAAGTCTGATGTTATAAAAAAGCTAGTCTGTCTTTTGGATAGATAAGTAGCAAGATCTTCATTCTGCAGATGGAAAAGCCAAAATCTGGGGATGCATGTAAAATGCAAAAGAAATTAATGGCAGTTAAGATCGGAAGAGAAGACTCTTGGCTCTTTCCATTGCTCTTGTCAGTCTGTGAATCAGATCCATTTTAAAAGCTTAAAAATGTCAGAAATTAAATTCATATCTTCTAAATGCTAAAATACTTATTTTTGGGTGCAATATAAGGTTTCAAAATGTACAGCAGTTTCCATGGAGAACTAAATTTTCTAAACTCTGACGTGAGAATCACAGCCTTAACATAAGATTTATACAGTAAATTTTGCTTTCTTTTTTTCTCTTTCCTGTTCCCTAGGCAAGGACTTGCCAATGTTAAACTGATAGTCATGACAATACCAGATAACAAACAGGTATAATCACTTTGTCTGTGCTCTGTTCTTCAACTGTTATAGTCACTCATTGAAATAATAGGCTTATATAGAGATACGATATCTGAAACTTCATTAAACTTTCAAAATGTAGAGAATATAAAAACCTATGAAAATAGTGTCTTCCATCTGACTCTAAGAATAAAGAAATGATTCTGCAAATTTCAGAGAGAAAAATTAAACTGACTTGTTTGTTTCCCCCCCTCCTTTTTTTTTAATAGATGAGAAGCCTCATGGTTTTTGCATTGCCTACTATGCAACAGCTCTATTCTTTGGAAGTGTCTGGTGTTTCTTCACTTGTTCAAAGTGGGATTGGCACAGTAAGTTTAGATCATTTTTGTTGTTGCCCTTCGAATAAATGGAATTGTCTTAATATGCAGAATTAGTACAGAGGGTACTGTGTTACTGTCTTAGACTAGAACCAGTTTGTGCTATAAACTACAGAAAAACTAAATAATGACACAAACAAAGATTAAATTATGTCCCCAAAGGCTGGAGAAAAAAATAAAATATATATTGAACTGAACAGACTATTGCAGTGTTTAATACTACTGCCACTTGTTCTTATGGCTGTTACAGCTAAAAACTATGAAGTTTAAAATTCTCTTAGTGTAGAGAAATGCTCTGGATTTATTTTGGATTTATTCTAAAAGATATGAAGATGGGTACAGTGTGATCTGCTTATGGTTGGACAAAATGAGAGTGTAATTTTGAGATGATTCACTCATGTGGACAGTGTCCTGATGGTAATTCAACTGGGATAGTGGAGTGGTTTCAGTGTGTTCAGTTAAGGCCCTTTGAAATTTTAGACAGCGGAAACTATCCAGGAGATAACACAACTATGTAAAAAACCAATACATTCATCAGAAAAGAGCCGTAGTTTGTTTCTAGATTAAGAAATGCTGCATTACAATTGAAGTTTCCTTATGACTGATTTCCCTTACCCCCTAATGTTCTCTGTCATTGCACACTGCAGGATACAATATACTTCTTGGAAGGAATTCATGAAAAACATCAGATGTAAGATAATGTTTTGCTTCTTACTAGATCATTATTATATTAAAGTGGCAGATTATTTCTCCATACAGTTGTTTTGCTGTTGATAAACTCATAGCTCCCTCTCATCCACAGTCCCTCTGAAGGTCCAGTTTCTGTTGTTGTGATGCGAAGTTTAACTGAAGCCTTGCCAGAAAATAGGTACTGATTTCTGTCAATCACTGTTTTACTATTTTATTATTCATCTGTTGTTTGGCACTTCTATTTATGTAATAAACTTCACATCACTTTACCTTTAGGCTCAGTCGCTTACTTCATAAGCACAAATTCACTGAAGCAGAGACTTTTGCTCTTCAGTTTGGACTAGATGTTGAGGTAAGTTGTCTGTTCTTGATAAGGACATTAATTAGCATAACTGAATTTGAGTAAGGTTGTTGCCCTGTAGTCAAACAGAAAGTATTAAAAATATTATAAATACAGGGGAATGCTACCTTACAAAGCATCTCGCTATACTTGAAATTGGTTCAAAATTAGATGACTGCATGGTGAGCAGTTTTTATTTACAATAACTAACAAACCTTGCAATGAGAAGTGGTGCAGAAGTAAATCTTCTGATCAAAAGGAGTACTGGTGGATCATGAGAAGGTACATTTGTCCTTGTAAGCAGCAAGAAATGGTGTCGCTAAAATACATAGTCTGGCTTCATTAATTGATTTATTCAAATAATGGAATTTGAATATTCCTTCTCCTTTTTTGTTTTGTTTTAATGGTTAGCTGGTGAGACAAAAAAAAAAGACACCACAATTGTTACTAAGTGGTAACCCATTTTTGTAATTAAATCATTCAACGTACATGGACACACTATCTCAAAAACACAGTGAACAAATGTGGAGTTTTCAGTTGAAGACTGCTTAAAACTCAGCTGCATGAGACTGAAAACTCTGCTGCTTTGTTTTTAAACAGCTTGTTTATAAAGTGAAAGCAAACACTATTTTAGAGAAACTGGCTTCAGCCTCTGTTGGGAGTTACGGTCACGAGGTCTGGCTGGATCTTGTGAATGAAGCCAAAGAAAACCTGCACAAAATTCAGGTATGCTTTTTATTTCTGTCTTCTTTCTTTAATTAAATAATTCAAATGATAAAGATGCTTGGAACTAATTTCAGTTGTTTCCTTGTGCAAACAGGATAGACAGTTTGTTCTGGATTACTGCATAAATGCTCCATGGCCACTGTATGAAACCACTCAAGAAATGCTCAACTACGCTAAAGTCAGAGTAAGGGGTTTTATTGGCTTGAATTGTTTGTACTTGTCCATTCCTATTATGCTTCTGTACAGCTTGTGAAAGGGGGACATCTGCAAACCAGTTACAGTCATTCACAAAGTAAATGCATTATAAATTGTATTTTACCAAACATGAAGAAGCAACAAGGCTTGTTCCAGTCTTGTTCTTGCTATTGCTTAAGGGCAAAAAAGAGATTACAGTTTTATTTTCAGATCAGAAAGCAAGTTTTTGTTTTGAGTAGTGGTCTTTTAAAGTACCTTTTAAATACTGATTTTAGGGCTAAAAGCTTAACATACGTCACTTTTTTTATTTTCATTATTTTAGTCTTTCGTGCCTTAACATGTATCTCTCATTCTGTTTGATATGTCTGCTCCTGCATACATGTAGAAATCAAGTCAGAGTCTAACACTGTAAAATAAAGATTCCATTTTACAGAGGTACTAAGTTTTGGTTTGTGTCTTTATTAAATTTGTAGTACTATTTGGCATGTTCTGCATGTACTGAGTTGTCAGCCAAAGCATTTCATGTCTTTGTTTCAGATCTTGAAGAAAGATGATAGAACCTCTGCTCCGTCATCTGATAGGGATCCAGTGTCCATAACTGAGGTGAGGACAAACTTCTTGACTCTACGGTATTGTATGATAAGTAATTACAATGCAGAGTTTTAAAGCCTGTCCAAACACTGACCTTAAATTGCTTGTCTGCATTCAGGTATTGAGAGCTCAGGCAAGGCTTACAACTTTCTATGGAGCTTTTGGACTAGAGAAATTCAGGTTTGTTTCTGTTTGTTCATTAAGATTTGAAGTTAATTTAATTGTAATGGTAAGTATGCACTATTGAAGTTAAGGGGGGTGTTATTTTTTAGTTTGGTTCATTAAAATTTAAACCCTTCCTTCTGTACTGTGTAGAAGGGACAATGCAGAGAGGTTGAGTCATCCTATATGTTGAAAACATGTATTATCTATTACACAGTCTATCATGTATAGATCTGGGGTTTTTGTTTAACACATATAGGAGGAGCTCTGATTTTATGCACATAGTCTAACACTGCTGTTGTCTCTTAAAGTAAATAGTACTAACTAGAAAAGATTTGAGGTTCTCCTCCAAGCTTCTTTAATATTGACATATAACCATAACAGAGTTTCTTTCCCTTCTCTTACTTCTAGTGGCATTGCTTGGACAGAATTCTTGAATAGTGAAGACATTTTCAAGAATATCCTTTCTCAGCTAGAAGAAGGAAATTTATCTTGTGCACAGTACCTCTGGCTGAGGCACCAGGTGAGATGGCATAACATCCTCCATAAATACCAGAGATGTCTAAGTCTGAAACTTTCCAGCTTCATTTAAGAGAATCAGACCAAGGCCATTGCAAAAGTGCTCCTCAAAGAAGCAAAGGTTTATGGCAGAATCTTACTGTTATCATGATGATTGCCTGCTCACCTAGCTCCTTAGATGGCTGAACTTCTTATTGATTTAGGAATAAACTGGTATTTCTGATGTCAGAATGCTTATTTCTGGGTCTGAAGGATATCAGTTCTTTGATTTATTTTGTGGGGGTTGCAATCTTCCATTCACTTTACTGCAAGCACAGCTCTCAAGTTTTGAGTGGACATTTGCTGAGTACCTTAAAATACTTTAAAAATAATCATAGACTCCTTACTCTGAATGACACATTCATAATAGTGGCTATGGGCTATTATATTCTTCAGTGCAGGACTTCAGATTAGAACTATAGAAAAAGCGCTAAAGTAATAGGACATGATCCTGCCACAGTAACTTGCAAAGAAATTGCTTCAATTTTCTTGTCAAAGAAGACCAAGCTCTAGTTATTCTGAATAGGGCTATTTAATTTCTTTTAATTCCTGTCTATAATTACTGAGATTTTTCTCTTTGTATTTCTGAAATCCATCACATCTTCCTTTTAACAAAACAGCTTTACAAAACATCAGATAAAACAAATGCTCCATATATCTGAAATTGTTCTGGTTTTAATATTTTAGGCAGATTTTGAAAGCAGCTTTAATGAGAAAATGCTGGAGAACTTGATTAATGCCATCAATTTCACTGTTCCTTTGAAGGAACTATGTTTGTGGCTTAAAAATGTTGTAATCCCTTTCTCAAGAAGAGTAGTGCCAAAGGGACAGGTAAGGCTGAGATAATTTTATAGTTAAACCTAAGACTTTTATTTTTGAATGCCAGAATTTTGTTCCTCTTTTTTTAAAGGGATTCTTTTACCTACAGTTTAGATTTTAAGTTATTTCTTTTAAAACAAATTTTAAATGGCAAATTTAGCTTTGATAGTAGCAGAGCTGTACTTACAACTGTATTCTTTTCAGAAAATATTAGCAAAATGGCTGGAACAAGGTGCTCGAAACCTTGAATTAACTGATAAGGTAAGTCATTCTGTAGACACTTAGCATGTCTTCTATTTCTCTATGTATGATATAGTTTGCTAATATCAATTATTTTGGACAGGCAAATTGGCCAGAAAATGGACTTCAAATGGCAGAGGTTTTTTTTACAAGTAGAAATGAAGGTGAAATGCGACTGACAATTTCTGGCCACTGGACTCTTTTGGTAAGAAATGTAGCAAATATGAGGAATTCCTACTAAGAGACTGCAGAATATATGCTCTGTGCTAGAGTTAGAGTGGATGATACTTAGGTCACTGTTGGTTTTGGTGAAGGTGGACTTAATTCTATGGCAGGAAAGAATTTGTTTCCAATCTTCTTGAATTTAAAGATTAAAAAACTTTAATTAGAAACATGTCTCCTCTCTGTCAGATTTTTTTGTAAATTAATTGCAATCACTGTGTGTTATAGCCTGGAGAAGCAGATATTAAAATCAACCAGCTGCGAGTTTGTGAATACTGAATCTGCAACCGTAATCGAATTATGTATGTTATGTATTCTAGGTGTACTAGCATTTCTAAGACTAGTAGTATAAAAGTGGAGAAAGAAAAACTCAAAGCTAATTAGTTCTGCATTCTGAACACTGGAAACATTGATATTCTGTGTTAATGGTCATGTAATGATCTTGAAGATTGTACCAATTCTTCTAACATGTCACTTCTAAACACTGTTTCAGAGATGTGTTGACTGTGAAGAGGTGCATAGGTTAAAGAAGCTGGTAAATGATTTACAAGAACTAATAAAACTGTACAGAAAATACAACTGCAGGCTGGCATTCTCTGATTTTGAGAAGGTAATTCTGCAGACACTTCTAGATGTGCTCTTGAGTAGTGGATTGTTTTGGGAAGGAGAAAAATCTTGTAGAGTGAAGTTTGGAGTATTTAAAGCTTCTGATGAGTTGCTTGGATAAACCACTAAGACTATTTGATATGTTATGGTTGTTAGAAATTTTGTTTCAACTGTGGGTATAAATACATAATGCAATAAGATACTGTGAGAAAGTATGACTTAAACTCCATGATTTGCTCTAAATTACAGATCATATATCATGAAGCAAGCATTAGCAAAAGAGAAATCAGAGCTACAATTGAACAATAAGGGGCTTTAAGAAAGCTTTTGTTTGAGCTAAAGAGGGATGCTTGTTCTTTAAATCATTCAACTGATTTCAGTAATGTTGGATGTTCAGTTGTTTCTTAGAGATATTAGTACATGATCCTTTACATATGTGATGTTCTAACATGGCACTGTTCCACTTGCTGCCCAGGAAAATGCAACTACTATTGTGTTTCGCATGTTTGATAAAATTTTGGCACCAGAGCTTGTCCCTTCCATTTTGGAGAAGTTTATAAAACCCTACCTGTGTGAACATAATCTACAAAAAGATGAACTACTTCTCCAATATATAAAGGTATCCAGATTCCCTTCCTTTTGAGGAAAGTTATTTAAGCAGGAGTAAGCTGAAAACGAATCTGATGGCCATTTTTTTTACACTTGAATTTCAGGACCAGCTTCCTCCTTTCAATTAACTTAGTTACTGTTTCGTATTTTAAGAGAATCTTACCTTTTCTGAACTCAAATATACTAATAATCTTTATCAAAACATGCAGGATTTGCTAGAACGCTGTCGTACGCGATCTTCTTCAGTATTTGAAACTTCATGGGAGGCAAAAGCAATAGCTGTCATTGGCTGTATCTCCGATACAGATGTAAGTATATTTTATGAAACAGGCATCATTGGCTCTGACACATCAGTTCAGACTGAAACACATCATTTTTACATAAGCACATTAGTGCATTTTTGTATGAGGAGAAGCAAGTAGTATTTTTATTCTATTTTAGTAATCTCCCATGTGAAGCTCTGTGAGAATTTAATTGTACTTTTGATGTCATCACATGGAAAACTCACCAACTTTCAAATATATGAAAGCTCTACAGTGTTGTTATATACTATGAAGATTTTCTAATCTAACTTGACACATCATATTATGATAATTAAAGCCCTTTCTGCAAAATGGAAATGTGCAAAGAAACTGCTTGCCTAAACAAATCAAATCACATGGGAACAACAATAGAATACCTTGTAACCTGTTTTGAAACATAAGCTCTTTCTGTTCCTTCTATAGATGAAATTTGATGCAGTTCTACAGATAATGCATGGTGCTATGGTACCATGGAGTGCAGCAGTGGAGCAGCTGGTGAAACAGCATTTGGAAATGAATCATGTCAAGTAAGGCAACACCCACAGTCTACACCTTGGATTTGTGTGTGCTCTCAATTAGATTTCCAGTTTTTGGAGGGCGGACGGAAGGGAAGTACTGTATATCAGATGTAGGATGATGATTGAATCACACAGCTATAGGTAGTTAATTAGTAACAGTCTGATTTGTGCATAGAGTAAAGTTACTGCAGGAAAGTTACCGCTTGATGGAGATGAAGAAGCTTTTGCGAGACTATGGAATAAGAGATGCTAATCTTTTAAAGGACAAGCAGATGACAATGGTAAGTCATCAGCTTACTCTTTCCTCTATTAAACAAAATTCTCTATGCTTATCTGCATGTATTTTAATGGGGTAGTAGAAGCCAGGCTTTTAAAAAGTTTTAGCAGCTGATAGCTTCCATTTGTTATCAATGTCCATTTTTCTAGTCCTGTTGGGACATATTTTTTGCCTGAAAGCCCTTTTTTTTTTTTTAAGAATTATGTGATTAGTTTAGCCCAACATGGTTAGTACATCACTGGTAATAAAAACCGTCAGTAATTCTTCAGAAGTTTATTTCCAACTGTGGAGCCAGTTGAGCCCCCTGAATGGTGGGAGTTCCCAGGATAATTCTCTTCCCCAAGCTTTATCTTCTCCCAGTTATGATCTAGTCAAGTTTTCTCTAGAGAAAAGTTTTAAGCTTCTAGGTAACTTGCTTGGTACCAGCTGTACAATGACAGTGCAGAAGTACTGTGTGTAAATGAATTCCTTTGTTATCTCGTACATCAACAAACTAATGTCCATATTTGTTCTCTTCTTGCAGAGACTAGCAAAATACATTCTTAAACAAGATACCCCTACTTGTTTGGATGATGCTTTGAAAATTGTAGCAGCATACATGCTGCCCACTGTGGAAGTGTACACTCTGAGGATGATAGACCTGATTGACAGAGAAAGGGTACTATAATACTTCATGTCAGTTCATCTCAATTTAAGGATACTGAGGCCTATTGTCAAAACAGGGATGACCTGTACTACTTTTTAGCATCTTACACGTTTTTAAAATTGTCTCTTTATTGCAATGCTATTAATTGTACACACACCAGCCTACACTTGACATTGAAAAAAGACCCTTGTGAGAGTTTTAAACATCATGAACCATCCTCCTTTTGGGGCAAAAGAGGCAAATTATGACCCCCAACATACAAGTTTGGAGTTGAAGTGTCTGCATGTTTTCACATACTAGTTTTGCCAGAGCTGTTTTAGGGCAAGTTGCTTTCTTTTCAACAAAAAAAAAATATTCTTTCTTCTGAGAAATACTTTCTTCTAAGGCAACAGCACCCCACAGGAGTACAGACCTGCCCCTTTAATACTGAGGGCATCTGAATGTTCATCTTGTGACATAGTGTTGAATTATATTGATATCCTAACTAGGAACATTTAACTTGGCTTGCTACATTATAGTAGGTGTGATTACCTGTGTACCCTGTGGTGGTCCCCAGTTATGTTACTGGAGTCATTTTGACCTGAAGAGAAGGAGGCTTTTTGATTAAAGGACCAGATTAACTCCTCTGCAAAATAGTGTTTTTGTGTTAACATTGATAATCATAACCACTGTCTCAAAGTGAGGAGATACACATAACTGAGCTTTTCCAAGAGCAAATACCCTTTTCTTCTGATTATTTACTTTTTGTTTGTTCATTTTTTTTCTTCACAGGAAGAGGAATCTCTGACTTTGTTAAAATCTCTGACTCTTGCTGAAGCTGAGGAAGTAGCAGAGAGATTGACTCTATGGGGAACACTGGTATTGCAGAATAAAGCAGATAACACTGAAGAGGTACTGAGTCATTTCGCATCGTAAAGTGTGTGCATAAGTTACTCTAAATAATCTTAACTAGATGCTTAAAAAAGGTATGGGATGCAAATGTAAAAACTCTGTTTTCCAGCACAAAAGAATGATGAACTGATCCTACTTTGAGCAAAAGGCTGGACTAGGTCACCTTGAAGCCTCTTCCAACTTGAGTTTATTTGGATTTTATATACAATATAATTTTTTTGTGTTATTTTTAAAGGCATCTGCACACAGTGGCATGGCCACCTGAATTCAATCCATAATTCGTGAACCCTGCTGCATTATTATACCTAGAGGGGTATATATATGTGGGACTGGAGTCCCAATTATTTTTGCTAACAGTTTTAGGGAGTCATTGTGGGCAAGGGAAGCAAGAACAAAGGGAGAAGTGTAGACACTTTCCAAACTCCAGTGAGACCTAACAGACTGTGGAGAACGTACCCATTACAGCCATAAAATATTTGTCATTTCTATAAAGGATACCTATGTACAGTAAGTTTCTGTTCCCCTGCTTTTCAACTATTTGTATCTTAGACTTGATACTTGTTGCTTAAGATGTCTGTAGAGCATTGCACAGTGTTAGAGTGGAAGCCCGAGGGTGACTGTCTCTTACTGGCAACATTTCGACCAAAAAAACATGAACCTCTTTCCTTCCCACAGCACAAAACACAGATGTTTATGACTAAGACACTTGTGGAAGTCCTTAAATTCCTGTTCAGCATTCAAAAAGGTAAGCTACAACTTAAAAGTCTTAGATTTCATTTGTCAATGGAGTTGGGAAGTAATTGATTTTTCTTCTGCTACAGACAATCCTCTGAAGAAAGACGAATGTGAAGCAAACCTAAGAATGTTTGAAACACTCGCTACCCTGCAAGTAAGTATTCTGAGGCTAATCTACCAATTCCAGTAGTGCCTGGGAAAGTTCCCAGTTACTAGTACTCAGTTGTCCGTTTAAACCAAATAAATTAGAGACTCTCCCAAATTCTTAACTGCTGAGAGTTCAAAGAGCCCATGATAGAGTAGTGGAAAATTTCATGAGATTTTATTAGGGGTTGTAAACTTAAACTGTTTAATACAGCATTTGAGCATGCAGTAGCCTTCAGGTTTTGTTCATTTGCTTACCTACCGCCTAGCACAATTCTCTAATTCATTATATGAATCAATAATTGGCAGAAATTGGTAAAGTCAACATTGTACTGAATGTATTCCTCTAAGAAAGAAACAGGAAATAAAACCATTTTAACATGAAAAAAGCCAACATTTTTAAAGGAAGTCACCTGAATGCAAATATATATTCTTTTTTGTTGCAGGAAGATTTTGATATCTTTCTTTCAGTTGAAGAATTTAGGAACCCTTCACTGATGTCTGTGCTTCTTGAGAATCACTTCAAAGCTTATGAGACTGCCAGATCTCTGTCAAAGTCTAGAAGAGCACAAACAGCGGAGTGTAGTTCAGCAGATGGTAAAAGCAAGAACCGCTCTACTGAATCAAGGCTGTATAAACTGGCTTTGCTCTTGCAGAGGTCAGAGCAAGAACTGGGAGAAAAACTGGCCTGGAGAGCACTGGATGCTGGAAAAGTTGAAGAGGCTGTAAAAATATGCAGGTAAAACTGCAGAGGTTTTTAAGATCACACCTTCTCATGGGCTTTTCTGTGCTATTTCAGATACAAAATGTAGATGGAGAGCAGAGGAAAGGGGAGTTTGGTTTGGTTTTGTTTAGTTTTTTTTAAATGACTGTTTAAGCAAAAAGCTGAGCATAGAGTTTTTTGTCTCTCCAAATTGCCTTTTTCTTTTTTTGCCATAACATATTTATTAAGTAAAAATTCCCTACACTTTTATAGTGAGAGTTAAGTAAGACACAATATTCAATAACTATTATGAGAACTTGTCAGCTAACACAGAAGAAAATGATTGTAAACTGATTGATACCAGGTCATGGTTTCTACCTGGTCTCATGCTTAGATTGTCAGATAACTTACTACCACCTCCCTCAGAAGAGATCAGATGCAAATATTCAATATATTTTTTAACATGTTCTATGTGCTTTGGCAGTATCTCTTTAAGTTAAGCTCCATTGTATTTTTTCCCTTCAGTCATAGAAATTTTAGTTACAGTGAGTCACATAGGTAAAATAGGTAAAAGAGAATAGAATGTGGCCTTAAGTAAAAGCCCTAAGGACTATTTTCTCTAACTTTTATACTTCTAATAGGGAGTTCTATGAAAGTTTCTCTAATGAAGAAACAGGGAAGCTGCTGTTTTCAACCTGTCAAAGGCTTTGTCATATGTTAGGAGCTGATGTCCCAATGATCACTCCTAATGACATGAATCTTCCAGTAGTGATCTATGAGATGGCTTGCCAAGCAGCTACAATATGTAGTCCAGGTAATTACCATTTATTTGTGTTCATGATGGAAATGCAACTTTCTAAACAATATTTAATAAACCTGAACCCAAAGTGAATTTCTGTATATGCTCTTTTAAAAGCAGGTGCTGCAAAAACATGTTTCATTTTTACAGGACTTAAGAACCTTCTATTCACAGTGTGTTAATGATCTTAAATCTTTGTACAGATTTACTATTAGATTCTCTGGAACTATGTAAATATACTTTGGCTGCCAAGGAAATTTACAGACAGTGCCAAATAGAAAACTGTGGATTTACAGCAAAGGTATTTTCTCCTAACTTAAGTATATTTTTTTAAACATACATAATGTCTTGATAGTCTGAATAGCGTTCACTCTGCATACATTATTTTTTTCCCTCCCATTTCTCCAGCAATATTTAATGAGCTTATTTAAAAGCAAACAACGACCACAAAAACACCCAACCCACAGCTCCATAAATAAAAATTTCCTTGAATATGTGTGTGCTTCAGTGTAAAGAGTGAATTGATTTGAGTACCAGAAGCAGTGCAGCTGTAGCACGAGTAGCATTTTTTACTTAGATTTCAGTATAATAAATCCCACTAATGTGACTGACAATACCAGTGATTTTATTCATTAGCTGCTGCCAGGACTGCTGGAGAGCTGGCTGCTCCTGCAGTGCTTTAGGCTACTTGAAATGAATGGGCTCTTCCAGTTTACAGATCAAAGTGGCCGGGCAAGTGTATTTATGCACTGAATGTTATTCTTCGAGGAAAATGATCAATTTGAAAAAATGTTTGCTTATAATATTTGGCCAAGAAAGCCTCTGAAAGCCTCAATTAAATTAATTAAGAATGCATTTTGGGTATGCAACTAAACTGCAACATTAAAAAGAAACGTGGCCACACTAAGTAGGAAATGCTACTGGTCATTTAACAAAAAGTAGTGGACTAAAATCATTTTTCAAATAGAAGATCTTGTTATAGTCCTGTATTTGAAAACTGGAATCTTTTTCAGCATTTGGTTTGTTAGTAGCTGTATTAGCTCTTCTTTTTACTGTGTGTGCTTTCGACAATGTTCTTATTTAGACAACATCTTTTGGAGGAGATAAAGATCCTTATGAAGAGTGGACTTACAATGACTTCTTTAATGAAGATGGAATAGTTCTTGATCCACAGATATCTCTACCAGTTGCATATGAAACTATTTCTTCTCTTCTGCCTGTTTGTGGTAAACTTGCTTTCCTGAACATTGAGTCAATATAAAATCTATATTTCATACTGATTTTTTTTTTTTAACCTAGGAATATAAGTAATTCAGCACATGTATGTGAATTATCACTTCAGAAATCTCAGTTAGACAAACTCGTGGAAGAAACATCCATTGCGGGGGTATAGTAATGGTGATGGGGTTTGTCCTGGTTTGGAAAGAACCTGGATTACTAATACCTGAAGACATGGAAAATGCTCTGGAAAACTGTTACTATAAACCTGCCCTGTTCTTAAGATCTGAGAAGGCATTACTTGGTAGCCGCTAATGGAGACAGAATTCTGTCAAGATTAATTTCATTGTAAAACGATGGCCTTTTTATTATATGCCATTGTAGATACACACAACTCTGGAAATTTCAAGTATTAGGAACAGAACTCTATAATGTTGTAGATGTTGAAAAACGACATTTTTGTTTCCCTCAAAGAAGAGCTAAATATTTGATAATTATTTAGCTTCAGTACTCCTTGATGTAAATGTTTTCTTTCCTTTTTTTTAAAAAGCATATAATTGCATGTAATTGCAAATACTGTTGCACAATGCTAAATCCACCTATAAACTACATGCTTACTTGATTTGAATAGATTTATTACATTCACAGATTGTTTATGTTGATTCTCATTGAGACAAAGGGATTTAAACACAAAGGAGTTACCAAAAACTGTTAGTTTATGTTTGTGTACTTGAAAAGATGCTCTCTCTTAAAAAACAGCTTCTAGTCAGGCATAGTTAAAAATGCAGTCCTGACTCTTGCCTACTCCCTCTGAAGTATTTTTAAGGCACTTTCAGGCTTTCACAGTGTTACTGAGATCTCTGCACACTGCTGATATGTTTTTGTCTGTCTTTCAGAGAAGAAACTGTATCCTCTGGACTCTATAAGCCTGGCCAACTGTGCATTTATTAAAGGTATTGTGATGGCAGATTCACCACACTAGAAGTATAAATCAGACCACTAGAAAACATGAGCTTTAAATTAATTAAACCTACACAAGCATGACTAAAATCATGATTTTTAAATGAGTGCCTAGGTGCTCCACTTAAAGCCATATTCCAGGGGATAAGCGGGTTCAGCACAGAAATTACAAGTTTAGATGGTAATTGCTACCCTTCAGCCATGTGATTCTGGGCATGTTGTCAAAGCCTGTATTTCAGTACAGAAGTTCTACCACTGTGAGCTAGAATCCAACAGGGCCTTTCCAAGAAGATGACCAGCTCCTGGGTTTTAGACTAAAACACGAGTCTGTTAAATTAAAAGCCCTGAAAATTTAAGGTTTCAGAGGGAACTAAGGCTGATCTTGTGTCATAAATTTAATGACAAAAAATAGAAACTGCTTTGATGTTCATTCCAGGAAGAATGTTATGCTTAATATACTGATTATTTATATCTCACAGGACAGAACCTTCTGATGCCTGCTAGAACTCCCATCTGTGCAGTGCTGCAGAACCTCATGGAGTGCAGTCAGTGTGAGCTGGCTTTGCATCTGATAGTATGTTCCTTTGGCTCCTGCCTTCAGCATGGTATATCGAATAACATGGACTTGGCTCTGAGTGAACAGGTACGGCAAGAATTATGGTGGATTTTGCTGAGAGTAAAGCTTAGAAGTATGCCAACTATTAACAAGTTTAGAGTGGATATATATGAATTTGATAGGTATGGGAGAGGCTGTCACCATGACCTTGTAAAAGTTACCACTAGATGAGATAGAGTCATTTTGTGAAGAGCTGGTAGTTTTTTCCTATTTTTCATGGTCTTCTCTTTCCCTTTGCAGTCTGTTCAGAACTATCAGTCTCTGCAGGGAGGCCAGGAACATAATGTCTTATTCATTATATAATCATTATAAAATATTATAATATAATTATTCATTATATAATTCTGCATTATATATTCATAATGGTTTATTATGCATTTTCACATGGTTTTACCATAGGTTAGTATGGGAAAAGTTGCACACAGAATATTCAAGAAACACTCTTCAGTTCAAAAGCACCTGGATACAGAAATACTTTTTCTATTTAGAAGAGATCTTTATAAGACCTTAATTAAATCTGAAAATACAATTACTATAGTACCTCCCATTCTGCTATAAATTACAAGAGAAGTTGGAGGCTTAGAATTTATTGTTAACCATCTGCTGACTGGTTGTTGGTTTTCCATAATAGCTCTATGATGGCAATACACTGGCTGAAACCAATCGCTTTATTATTGCTATGAAACACAACAGTACTTCAGCAATTATGAGCACTATCCTGGCCTTACTACACAAGGTAAGAATGCTAACTGCTCTGCCTGAGAGGTTACGTTTATTGGAAACTTCATCTTTGTGGGATCCTTATGAACTCCTAAATTATAATAATGGCCTTTGTGATCTGTAGGTATTCTCCATCTCATTTTCAATCCTGGTTTCATTTTAGATTTGCAGATTTTAGTTGTGGGCAGCTTTTTAAAAAGCTATCTGAAAAACCTGCAATATACCATCTTTTAAGGCAGTTCAGATTAAGGGAGGTGACTTTTATACTGGCTTTAGCATATTTAAGTTCTAAAACCTGAAATGCATTTTTATTCTGTTCCCCCCACCCCCTTCTAACTTAAGCACCCAATACACCTCTAAATTATGTGTACTTTTCATGTATTACACTTCATAAGGAGACCTATGAAAATAACATGTTTTGGGATTTTTTCTTTCCTCCCTAACACACAGGTGTTCAACTGTCGTCTCATAGATCAGGACCTAGCCCTGGGATATTGCACAGTTTTGCCCAAAGAAGACATCTTCAATAAGCTGTGGGATGTCATAAACAACACATGGCAAAATTACAGAAAAATCTTGGTAAATCCACAAGGCAATGCATTTCTTCAGCAAATAGAGAATGATTCTTTTAAAAGACATCAGTAATATCATACAGAAATGTAACAGTTTACCATTATTAAGTGTATAGCAAGGGTATAGCAGTTTGAACAAGTTCCTCTTTTATCGGGTGCCACTGAGAAAGATGCTACCTCTCTTTACTGTAATGTAAGACTGTGCACAGGCAGTTGTGAATAGCTGGTGTGATGGACAACCGAGCATTAAGTTACTTCACCATGACTTATTCCAAAACCTGAAATTGGTTATTTCAAGTCCCATCATAATTTATACCTATGTTGCATTTTAAAGAGATTGTTCTCTGACAGCAGTTGTCAAGAGTGGAATGAATAAATAAATACATCTATTAAGATATGAAGGAACATGAGAAGCAAAGCATAATGAAGAAATAGGGAGAGTGACAGATTTGGAGAAAAATACCTTCTGTATCAGTTTCCCTAGGACAATATTAACAAAATATTTTTGAGAAATAAATTCATTTTTAAAGTAGCTTTGAACCACCAGCTCAGGAGGTGGGGTAATGCTTATACTACCTCTGTGAGGCTTATTTTCATTTTACATAGTTTTGTGATCATCTAAGAGTTGTTTTAAGTTCCTCTAAGGATTTAGACTCAATTTTCAGATTAGTTATCACACCTGTGTTCACTTCCCTTCTCACTCCTTTCAGGCAGTGGCTCTGATTGGAGCACAGCTTGCTAGCCAGTCTGATGAAGCTGAACAAAAAAAGAAGTTCCAGGAACTGGTTACTGATGCAGAGTGGGGTATCCAGCTTGGTAAACTTGGTGTAAGTTTGAGTGATTGGTTGACCTATGTTAAAGTTTTATTAACTGATAAATATCCATATATTCTGAGATGCATTGTGATTTTTAGGCACATCCCCCATTCAAATGTCAGTTGGGGTTTTGGTTTTAATTTTTCATTCTGATTGTCTGCTTAAATAAACCTCAGAAACTGAGAAATGCAGTAACTGAGGGTACTATAAATGAAATTTTAAGTGCTTAAGTATTATTTGGCACAGGGCATAGTCAGCAAATGCATTTTTTTTCCCTACTCTAAAAGGGTCTGAAAGTAAAGGGAACATAAGGTTGCCTATGTAGGAATTAGTCTGGATACTGTCTAAAAGACACCTTTGAAAAGAAGATAAAAATTATGTTTATCTGCAGATTTCTTTTGAGACTGTATTTAGACAACCACCAATAAGAAAAAAGGAGCTCATAAGAACACTGGTACAAAATCCAAAAGCAGACACAGATCTCATATTGAATTACTGCAGGTAAGAACTGAAGCAAATCAATTGTATTTAATTGTTGCTGTGCTAATAACCATCCTGAAATCGATTTGAGTTTAAATAGATCCTAGTTTGTTTGATATGTAAATTGTTCTGTTTTTTTTTTTGGGGGGGGAAGTAGTATTATTCAGAATACGTACTGCTCTCTGGTGAATTATTTATAAGGAAATAAGCACCTTGACAACACCAAAGGTCACAGGGAAAATAATGCTCTATCCTCTTCCAGTACTTTCAAGCTGGACAGTGATGCCGCACTGCAGCTTTGCATTGAGACACTTCTTCTCCAGAATGCTAATACAAATCATGTAGAAGATGACTTTGCAGAATGCAGGGCGAAGCAATCTCATTCCACCTTACTAGCTAGAGCACTGGAAATAATTCCTCTGCTGAAAAACACACAAGAGCTGGTCATCAGCCTCAGTGGAATATTGTACAAGGTAAAACAATCTAAAAACAACACACCAAAACAAGCACAAAGAGTCCCTGGAGTATATATCTAGCCTCAAATGCTGCATGTCACTTGAATGACACATTACTAGCAACACAGAAATATTAAAAGGTTATATTTTTTCTACTTTTCCTAAAGAATATAAATGTTAATGTTTGGTTTTTCTGCTTCTCTAGGGGAAAAAAATAGACAATGCATCTAATTTGCTGTAAAGACAGGTAGAGGCTTTCTTCCCAACCTCCCTTAAAACAGCAACCTGAAAATAAAGGAAAAAATGTAATTTCTAAGTTTCAGCACACTGGAAATAATTCAGAGTGCTACAGGAAGGAGAGATGGGGGCAAATAATTTACATCTTGGTTGAATCTTTTTTGCTTGGTTGGGTTTGGGGATTTTCTTACTGGAGGGGGGAAGGTGTTGGGTTTTTTGGCCTGTTTTTCATCACTTTGGTCTTTCTGCAACATCCTGACAGTTTTTTTAGGCATTAGGACCATAAAGTGGAAGTCCTTTGTTTTAGAGAAGTACATCATGGATGGCATGGTTTAGTGGGAGGTGTCCCTGCCCCAGCAGGGGGGTTGGAACTAGATGATCTTAAGGTCCTTTCCAACCCTAACTATTCTATGATTCTATGGTGCTTCTATTGACATAATGCTGAAGAAACAATATAGTTGGTATTAAAATTGGAAAAAGTTCACTCAGTTGTACATTTTTCTAGGACAATTCAGATAAGGTCTTATAAAATACATCATTATTTTGAACAGCTTGATCCTTATGACTATGAAACTATTGAAATTGTCCTGAAGGTGATACAAAATGCTGATGAGAAGAACACCAGTATCCAGCTGAATCAGGTATGTCAAGATATTACCTCACTAATGGCATCTATATTCTATTTTCTCTGTTTATTAGCATAGTTCTCATTCAGAAATAGCATTCAAGAAATAGTCATCTCTGGTTGTTTCTCAGCAATGGCTCATAGCAGGGATGAAAACTCTACCAATATGTACTAACTGCTCAAACCCCCAAATATCTCCAGGATTTAGGCATGTTTACTTGGGGGAGCAGGTAAAAATGCAGTAATCTTGTGGCTTTTTTGCCTTTTCCTTGTTTTTTTTCCTTACTTTCTTTTCTCCTTCCTCCCTAGGCCTTGAGACTCCTCAAATATCTGGAATCTTATAAAAGGATTTCCTCACCTGTAGACCTAGAACACCAATATGTTTTAGAACACATGATCCCCTTATCTCTAGCTGCTCAAACCAGACTGCCCTTTCATCTGATATTCTTTAGAACTGCACAATGCTTCTGGAACATTATATGTAAGTTCAGTATTTTTTTTGTGGCTAGATAGATGTATAATCCCCTTTCTCTGCTATTTGTGAAATTAAGAGTTCTACTATTTATATTTTATATTTATTGTATCCTTTACTAATGCAGCTTTCTTCCCAACTACTTCTGAAAGCACTTGCACTCTTAAATTGCTACTGGTAAGATAACTGGCTTTGAGTGGAGCTAAAACAATGTATACAGTGTAGAATTCTGTCCTCAAATACAACCTTTCAAGGACCAAAGTAATGCATGTACCCCACTTCCAGGCCACTGGGGATGATTAGGATTATATTCTTTCCCAATGGAAGTCTGAATCTAACAATAAACTGAAAGTGCTTCTTTTCATAGATAAAGCGGAATTGGACTGTGACACTATCATGTATGTGTGACACTATTTATCTTTTTCCTTTCAGCTGCAGAGCTCAGTGAGGAATCCTTCCCAACACTACTGCTGATTTCCAAACTAATGAAGGTAAAGTAGCATCCTGAAAGAACTTCTTTCAAATATCATTCTTTCTCCTCACTGAAAAAATAGCTTCTTTCTTTTCCATGATTTTGGCCTTACTATAGAACTTCTGGCAACTCTTCATCTACTTCAATGTTTTTCTAGGTTTCACTGGATACCTTACACATGTCTGCAGCAAAACATATCTTTGAAAAGAAAGTGAAACCAAAAATATATGAAATGAGAAACACTGGATATACATCCATTGTTAGCAAGGAAACAACTAAAACCTTGCAGGCCATCCAGTCATATCTGCTGTCCATAGTTAACCCAGAGTGGGCTGTAGCTATTGCTCACAAGATGGCACAAGAATTTCCAACAGGTGAGCTGCATGTGATGACTTGAGGGGTGAAGCAATGGCAAGGAAGAGAATAGGTTTGAAGCCTGTGACCAAACATTTGTTCAGTGTTGGATAAAGCCCTGGGAAGTCTGAGAATAAAAATGCATTTGTCTCCTACATCCAATTTTGAACAGCTATTCTATAACACAGCATCACTCTTAAATCCTTCTCTTCCTCTTTTTAAGCCGTGTTGTCTTGCTTAAAGTTTCTGCATGTTCCTACTATCTTCAGACAAATTTTCCAGCAAAAGCAAATATTTCAGCCAAATTTAAACTAGCTTTGCTGTTAACTTATTCCAAATAGTTAATTTTTTTTTTGCTCTTTAGGCACAAGATCCTTCCTAGTATTTTAAATTGCATCTGATTTTAATTATTTGAAATAAACCAGCTATACTATATACTGTAGAAAGGATAAATGAGAACTTATGTTGTTTACTTTGTTCCCCCCTTCTATCTTTAAAAAAGGTCCTGACCATATTCAAGCATTGAAATTCTGTCTGCACCTAACTGAGAAATGGCTAAAGAACACTACAGCTAAGGTAATGGTAAACTGCTTGCAAGACTGTTGTTGTGTAGTTGGGTACTTACATTAGTGGCTTGGATTGTGGTGTGTAAATTGTACCAAAACCAACCCTTTCTCCCCTAACATTCTTCTTTTCACAACCTAGCAAAAATTAGCCTTACAGTTCCTGAAGGCTGGACAAATATTATAGAGTATTAAAGATGAATTCTTTCTCCTGTTGGGTGTATTTTTCTTGCTGCAGAGGAATGAGTTGGAATCTATTTCAGCTGTTAGATGAATGGCATTATTGACTTTTACTTTGAGTTCCAAGATTCTTTAGCTATTTGTAGTAGTACATATAAAGAAAGCCTGCTTTGGCCTGACTCTCTGGCTCAGTCTTACATGGTTGATAGGGAAAGGTGAATAAGAATCTCAGCCTTGCTTATAAATATCAAACTTGCTATGGGGTTGTTGAGACACAACGAACACTAAATAGTTCTTCGACTCTTAGTCACATCTTTGAGTAGAATCCTGCCAAATGAAACTGTAATTCTAGCAGCCAAGATTTAATATTAAATCTTTTTCCTTTTCCATCTTACCTCAGAATGCCTTAATTTTACACACTGGTGCATGTGGTACTTACTTTAGTTGGCTTTTTCTTGCTACAGCAGGATGGTCAATCCTGTCTGTTCACAGACAAAATACCTGTAAGGTAGAGGTATGAGGACACATCTGAAGAACAGATCTTGCTACTCAACTCACTGTTTTAGATTATATTAAGATGAATTTTCTAGTGCTTTTGACTGAAAGGAGGCTGATTTATATATAACTGTGGTGTTTTGCTAAAGGATGACTCTCATGAAAAAGTGGAAGTCTTACAGAAGAAATTACATATGCAGTACAAGCGATCAGCAACAGAAAATATTCTTATAACACATCACCTGAACACTACAGACCATTTAAAGTCTGTTGGGAAGCCAGCAAACCTTATCACTTTACTGTATGAACACCACAGTATAGACCAAAGAATCCAAAATCCAGTTGGCAGAGATTATCCGGGTGAGTGTCCATAATCAAGTTCCCAAGAAGCAAAATGAAGTTCTTCAAAAAGTGCTAAGCAAGCCAATACTAGTTTGTAAATGTATTCTCTCTGTTTATGTAGATATCCATATGGCAGCTAAAGAGATAGCTGAAATTAATGATTTGGACATGAACAAAATATGGGATAAACTGCTGGATAAATGGCTGTGTCCAAGTATACTGCCCTCAGAAGTAAGTCAGCACAGGAGATGTGCGTTTGGAGAAAAGCGACCAATTACACAGAATATGTACATTTTAATCTTTTGTTCAAAAGACTCATGAATCTATTTAAGATGCACCTGAGTTCAGACCACTAACAACATCAGTACTTTTCTAACACTGTTCCACACCACTGTGTCTACTGAGAAGGACTTGAAATACTTTCCCTTCTCTCTGTATAGAGATTAAAATCTTATCTTGGTGCTACAGTAAGGCTGTGTAGGCAGAGTAGAGAGATATATCAGAATCAACAAACATTGTTTTTTTAGAATTGGAAAGAGAATGAATCCTCTCCTGTTGCTAACAGAATTAGCTATTGTCTCTGCAGCATACAGCTGGATGAGATAGGGCAGGGAGAAGACCTGCTTCTGAATACCAGCTAGCTGGTTGGAAAATGGTGTTGACTGCCAACAAATAAAGAAAGGACTGATAACACCAGTATTCCTTTCCTTGGCTGCATTAGCAGGGGAGCCCAGCTTTTAAGATAAGAGTTTAAGCAAGAATATGACCTATTTAGTTATCCAAACAATTTAGAAAATTCTCACAGCTACATTTTCATGTCTTTCTAAAGAAAACTCAAGAAATCTTTGGAGATGCTCAGGAAGATAGAGAACTCCGAAGGTATGTGTGTTCTCTTAACATGTAATATAATTATTAACTGCCAAGTTTAACTGTATTTGGCTTTTTAAAGAAACCTGACACTGGGATTCAGAACTCACTGTTGTGGTCGTATTTTTACCTTCTGCTGATACCAGGTTTGAATCATCAAATGCTTACACAATGAAACACCATTCACAGTAACTTACAGACATAAGTTATTAAGAGTAGCTCTTTGGAGGTTTTTCTCCTCATTTTCTATATCCCTACAATCTCTTCTCCCTAATCTCTTTTTTACATATATTCTGAAATATATTTATATTCGAATGAGTATTGATACATTTATTTTAGCTGTGATGCCACACTTGTATTAAAACCAAATGCATTCCTGCAGAGTTATCTACCTACTTCAGTCTCGCCCAATGGATTACAGTTCAAGACTGCTTTTTGCAATTACAACATCTGCTACGTCTGTAAGTTCCTAAATTCTTATTTTAGCTTGCTACTTCTGAAATTTTTACCTCTTATTAAGATCAAGTGCTGTCTGCTTACCTGCACAGATTTCAACCTAAGGCCTCTGTATCTCTTTTAGATAGTTTAAGTATCTGGATGAGCTCTATTTTACTCTCCATCTTTGGAGTAGAACTAAGGTGTTCGTTGAATTTTGTTACTGGCTGTCAAGAGCAGCCTTTGAGTTCTGGTTTTCTAAATTTATTGCTGATAATATCTGAAAATAACTTCATTAAATGTTTTTCTAGAATGTGCTGAAGCTGGTGTGATACCTTGGCTAAATTTGGGTGGAATTAAAGCAGAGTGGTAAAATTGTTTTAGCAGAACCTTAACCTTCAGTCTTTCACACTTACTAAATGTATTTGTGATACTGTATGTCACTGATATTTTACTTGCCTGCATTATAGTCATAAATCTAGAAAACCATCTGGTTTAGCAGCAGCCTTTGAAGTTGACAAATAGTCTGATTAGTAGAAAAGTTAAATGTGAACCGAGCTGTTATTTAGCATGATTTCCACTAAATGAATCAAAAACATATTAGAAAGGAGTTGATCAACCAATTGTGACTTTTCATTGTGGTGTTTTCTCCCCTTCTCAGCCAATTGGTGATTGTCAGCTGACATTTGCTCACAGAAGCAGAGCGCTTAAGTGTCTGCTCTACTTGGCAGACACCAGCACTGTGGAATCACTCTTCAAGAAAACCATTGAGAAAATAAAGTAAGAAGAATTTTCCTTAGGGTGTTCCTTAATAATGATGTTTTGTTGGTCTTTAGTAGCCCTTGGGGAAAAAAATACATGATATTTGGAGAATTCTTTTTTACTAATCTGTTTTGGGGCTTTTAAATTGTACTTCTGAAGAACAGAATTAGATCTTTCAACTTCACTGTAATGTAATCAAGTGCATCACAGTCCTAATTTGTAAGCCTGGAAGTAGTATGATGTTTACATGGAAAATATCTTGCTCCATTTTGCATAAATTGCAGTGACTTCTCTAGTGACTGAAGCATTTTCTTCCACCCATATGTCATAATCATATCAATCAGAACTGGTCATCTTGCAAAGACATATTCGTCTGCAAAAATAAGGAACCAGAACCCCAACAGCAAAATGTTACTTTGAAAGTATCTGTAGAACTTACTTAGAAAATACCTAGTATGGGGTTTCTATGCTGATAATCTGGAATTAGGGCCCTTTTCATGGAAATTGATCATTTCAGAGTTCATCACACCACATAGCTATGTAAGGGATTCTATAAACATGCAGTCACTATGCATGAATGACATTTGAGTTGCAAGAGTTACAGTAACTGGTTTATCTTTAGAGCTGATCCAAGGCATCCATTCTCCAGGTGAATCAGGTTTCCCTAAGCAGTTACCAGAAAGTCTCTTACTTCATTAAAATCTTCCTCATAAGCACAAATACAGAATACACTCTTTTTCCTTCTGTTTAAGCAACAGAACACTTTTCCAATATTATCCTGAGCCTGATTTTGTAAATTACAGTATAATAATCCCTGTAACAATCATTAACTCCTGGTGTTGGGGGGGATGGGACTTTTTTCACAGGTATTTTCTAAAATGCTTCATTTACCTGGCAGAGTTTGAAATCTTGAATATTCCATATACCTTTGAATCCTTTCATAACAGTCCTAAGGAAGGAATGATAAAAGGGCTATGGAAGAATCACAGCCATGAACCCACGGTATGATTTTTAAATCCTTTGTGATTGTTACATGCGTGACATGTTCACCTTTCTCCATAGCACCTGCATTTCTGAACATGTTGCTCCAGTGCACTCTGTCCTATTCATACTCTACTCATGATATACTACTCACAATTACATTTAAAAATACCAGTGAGTATGTACTCTCCCAAATACTATCCTCTTTCAGAATGACAAAAAGACCCCAACCTTTGATGTGCTGGCAAGCAGTACAGGTTTGCTGATCATGAACGTATGTTATAATACAGTGTATCCTTGCTCTCCTTTAGGCTGTCAGATTGGTGGCAGAACTTAGTCTTGAATATAAAGTATACGATACCCAACTGTGGAATGGCCTACTACAGAAACTCCAGGGTTTCAATATGGTAAGGAATTTTTAAGCATGAAGTTCTGCAGCAAGGTGAGAAAAAGGCCTTTTTTTATCCACTGATTTCTAAAGAATGGGAAAATAGATAAACTACAAACATACTCTGAACAATTACTGATAATTTACACGGTGACTTTGGGCTCTCGGATACTGAATGGATGAAGCTTTGAGGAACATGTGTTTTAGCAGTAGTGCTTGAGAATTTTTATCTTGATCTCCTTTGTTGAGGTTTTTTAAAAAGCCTTTCAGATGGCAAGAGCAAATCCTATGATAACTGAAATATTTATTCATAAGTTTGCAACATATGCATATTTTTGTGTGCAAATATATATACACAAACTGTGTGTTTATGTATATACATGTGTACATACACACACAAAAATGTCATCATGGCTAAATAGGACCCCTGATTTTTGTCACTCAGAATCTTAATTACCTCTCATTGTTAAACTTTATGTAACCTTGCTACAGCCTAAGTAAGTAACAGATATATCTGGCAACATAGTTCTATCAAGAGCAGATACTGAAGCCAGTTGTAATCTAATGAGATTCAGGTACTAATAGCAAAGAAGGTGGGATCATAAATTTTCAGCACCAGTTGTATTAAGACGAACGGAATTCTTGGGTATTTACTAACACAACATATGGTGATACTGCTTGTGATAAGTTACTGAACTATAAACCATATTTCCACATGCATCAGCTAGTCCTCCCAAAGGAACTTTAAGTTTTCAACCTGCAGACAAGTACTGTAGTATTTCATAACAAAGTTGGGTTTGTTGTTTTGTTTTTTTTTTTTTAAGATTCAATATTTAAGAAGAGTTTTGATGGCAATTACTGGGATTCATATATTATGGGAGGTAAGTTTTTCTTCACTTAACAGGAATTTAGTATCCTGTGTATGCAAATGGCAGCATCTGTGCCATGAAGTGTTACGTGTGAGAGGATTCTTTGTGAATTATTATTTATATTACAATGCAATATGCAGATGAGCATTGTTATTAATCACTGAAATAGCATATTTTGCATTGGTGGTTCCTTGAGTAAACACTGACCTGGAGGGTTTTGTAGTGTTGCCATCAGTCACAACATGGCTAAATCTCAGACTATGAGAATAATTCATCCAGGATAAAAAGAAAAATGACTGGCTTCTTCCACCCAGGGTGGGTCAGGATGTTTGCATTTACCTGTACACTTAGTTACAACTGTATTTGGCTACTACCTTCATACTTTGTTGTCAACAGATTCCCAACTTTACCCGAGCTTGGCGAAGTGTGGTTCTGTCACCATTTCTCACAGGTAGGGTTGATGTTGGCTATCAGGCTTATGTAGTAACTTGGATATACATATGTGTATATATATATGTATACACACACTTTATCATGTTTTCTTTATTTTTTAGCTTCATGTCCACCAAGTCCTAAACAGTTAGAGGAATGTTGCGAGTGTTTTGTGATTTTGCTCAAGTAAGTAAATAGTAAAGCCCATGTCTGTATTAATTTAGTGGGAATGCCATTTAATTTCTCATCCAACAGCCTCCCTGGAAAATGCAGAGTTGCTTTGAAAACCAGGGAACCTTAGTCATGAGTAAGAATGTTTTGCTTTCTGTGGGGGAAGCACAGGATCAGGGCACACACCTATACAGCAATTCAGTGCTTGGCTGCAGGCTGTTGGTAACACATGCTGTAACACAGTACCCTGGTTGCTCAAACTGCTGGGAACTGCTCTGTGAACTGAGACTCAGAATCAGCAGCACAAGCTGCTGAAAACTAATTTATCTGCCCAGTCTGCCCCATGAGGGATAGCTGTTCCTGTCCTGACATTTTTAAAGGACTGCTGGTCAGCACTAAAAGTCCACTTAATCTCTTTCTTAGCCCACAAACTAGCGTATTTCCTAAAACACTAACATGGAGTGCTTGAGAGAAAGAATTAATTTTCCTACAAAGACATGACAAAAATCTAATAGCTGCACATCTATAAATGCACTTCACCTATGGTTTGAATGTGCCAAAACACTGTACGTAAACCAGTTACACATTGCCTTTACTATCTAAAAAACAAAACAATAAATCATTGTCTTATTCACCACGTGCTCTGACTTACTCAAGAGAAGCACAAGAGCTCAGAGAGCTCAGCTTGAACTGAAAGCTTAGATAGGAAACACTGGAAAAGGATCCAGCTGAAGAACATGCCTACACCACTGTGCATATACATATGTACCAAAGCACTACTCTGGGCAGTTGGCCAGCACTTCCTTTCAAAACGGGGCCTTGGCTGTTTGAAAGAGAAGGAGAGATAGAAAATTGTCATGCATTTGTATTGCATGAAACTTAACTCCCATAGCTTGGCTGTTTCAGAAAAGATGAAGTAAAACTCAATTGTCCTATCTGGCTTAAAAATCACATTATATATATATATCATTCCTAATCTTCTTGCGAAGGTGTCCTGTTCTGGCTGACCTGGATGTCATTGGAATAGCTAAACAATATGCACAGTTGGACCTTCCAGCCTTTGCTTTGGGGTGCCTGTTACTGATCCCTCAGTCTGAGAAGCGAGAACAGCAAATTCAGGTAAATAGTAAGTTTTGTGTTCTATCTGTGCAAGGGAATGCATTTAAGTGCCTTACGTTCAAGAGAGACTGTAAAAGATGGTAACATACAATTTCAGCTTGTTTAAGTATGTCACTGCTGACAGCTGCTCAGCATTTCCCATTCACAAAGGCTGTTGCTCCGAGTTTGTCCTTCTAAAAGGGATCATGTGAACACTTCCTTTTTTTAAAGCAAAAGCAGCAGCTTCAAGTCACCCTCAGCAGCTGTGTCATATGACTGCCCTTTGTGAATCACAGGACATTTTATGGGATCCCACCCATAAAACTCATGTAAAAACCCCAATAAAACCCAAGCCTTAAGCCATATACCTGCTATAGCAGTGTGAAGTTGATGAGAATGTATGTAATTGCTAAGGAGCTACCAGCTGGGTAGTTTGACAACAGATTGTAGAAAAAGTACTAAATCCTACTACAGAAAAGTGCTGAGCTGGAAGCCCCTTAGACTTCTTGTAATGCATATCAGACATCCTTCTAAGTTCTGACATAAACCTTTTGCCTTAAAGCCATTTCCTCTATTCACATGTCTTGAGTCTCCTCATTTGTTTCCATTAATTTATGCTCTGCTTATTGTTCTTCCAGGTGAAGGCCATTCCTATTATTATAGTCAGGAGCAAACTGGCACTACTAAAGGCATCTCAAATTCACAGACTTCCAGTCATTAAAGTTAAGCTCAGACTGATTTTCCCAAATTACAGCAGTAGTGCAAGACATTTGGTCTGCTGGCAGTGAGGCAAAAAATCCAAAATCATCTATAACAGCTACAGCAAAATACCTTGTGACAGTTAAAAGCTATGAGTATTATCTCAAAGATCACAGAACCTGGTTTAATGATTTTATGTTTGTATCTAGAAATTCAAAACATTGATCCTGAATAAATCAAATACTTGCTCTGAAGGAAGTTTCTACTTCAATCACTCAGATTAATAACATTTTGTAACTTACTTTTACAAGGGCTTCTTATCGACATGTAATGCAGAAACTGTGCTGCAACAAACAGATGAGCACATGAACACTGGAGAAGAAGTAGCGTTTGCTTCTCAGGTAAATAAAGTAAATGTTCTTTATTTCCCTTGCCTTTGATCTTGAGGCTTTTTTGTTAGACAAGAAGATAAAGGTACTCAGAACCTTTTTTTCTCTTTCCCCTGATCTTGCCAAGCATTAGTTGGCTTACCGCACACTTGTAAAACAGAGCAACTTTAGCAGGGATTTTTGCATTGTTATTAAAGTTGTGCAACTGAAAAACTCCTTGTATATACACACAGTGTTACAGGCTGCTCTGCTTGTGGGCCAGCACGGTTTGCAGCACTAGGACTGTATTTTTCTAAATAGTATTTTCAGCTAAAAGGCCAAAAAGCTCATAAAACTGCACTCTTGCTTTGTCTTGGGCTGCCTTCCTGAGGGCAAGTTTCTTAATTTATAAAAATCTGCCACTTTCAGCACTAAAACATAAAGCTTAAAATAAAACAATAACCCTGCTCCATGGGAGTCCAGCAAAAAAAACCTGAGCTCTTTTCATTTAACAGTAAAATTTCTTCTGTTTAAAATACTAATGCTTTTTCATTACTAAAACTTCAATTTACAGATCAGATCTTTGGTTTTGGACAGGATCATAAATGAAAAGCTGTATGAAAAACTTGTGAAAACTAAGTATTTTCCATTGCTGAAGCAACAACTGATGAGTACTCACAGACTGAAAGAACTGGTGGGTTACTTTGTAAAGAAGAACTGGTAAGTTAATAAAAGGCAAAACAGGTGATGCATTATTGGTAGTAACAGAAACATAATCTCTCTTTTAGTTTAGTTCACTTTATGTCATTGAGATCCTTCTAGTATTTTGTCTCCAAGAATTTCTGAAGTATTGTTGAGTTAAATGCATAAAATAAGAACCACACCTCACTACTTTGCATATTTAAGCCAGAGTTTTACAGTGTCATTCAAGGCAAGGTGACATTTGTAAAGCCTGAACTGGCAACCAGATCAAATGCAGTTAAAACAGCACAAATAACCTGACTGAAAAAGCAAACACTTCTGAATCGCTTGACCATACCTTCAGATGATCTCAGCTTGGTGGTGTCAGAGTCACAGCTTCAGCAATAAAAGCACTGGAAAAAATAAACGAACTGCCTGTACTCCAGACTTAGGAATTAGTGGTTTTCAAGAGCTAGAAATACCTCTTCTGTCCCACTTAAATAAAACAAAGGAGCTTGCTGCTGAGCCTGCTGCAGGACTGTTCTCAATCAGGAATCCATCAGTGGTGACTCACAACACTTGGGTACTGAACACAGCTGCAGCCTTTCACTTCACACCTCAAAGACTCAGTATTGTGAGTTATCAGCTATCCTGCAGTCAGAATGGTACAGGAACCAATAAATAACTATTTAACCTCTAGTATATACTGATCTTATTAGCAGTCACAGGTTAAATGCTAGGCTTGTAATGGCTTGTTTCTCTCAAGTGGGAAATGACAGGAGTTACGACAGCAAAAATGTGGGATCATACCTTATTGTTCCACTTCAGTGTATACAGTCTGAATTCTTGGCCTTTTAGAGTGTTTAAGTTGATTAAGTTGATAAACTTTTGCCTCCAACAGCATTGATGATGCTACAGCCCTAATTCAAGAATATCAAGAGAAATGTGGAAACCCCACTCTGGCAGATGTACCATCA
Organism: Forpus xanthops; assembly: GCA_032466535.1. NCBI lineage: Eukaryota > Metazoa > Chordata > Aves > Psittaciformes > Psittacidae > Forpus > Forpus xanthops. The sequence goes on from JASSUY010039026.1 coordinate 68,354, forward strand.
TCTGACCTTCTGAAGGTAAAACAAACCACTTCTGTATCTCATGCAGTACTTTGTCCTAAAAATTTCACTCAACCTTTAGGAAAAATACTTGTTAGCTGATTTATTTCTGTAAAATATATTGTATATAATCAAATATCCCTTTTAATTAATTTTATTTGGACCAAATCTGTGCCATGTGAAGCACCTGCTTTCAGGTACCTTCAGAGGTTTTAGATGCTATCCCCTTTTCCTAAGCCCTATTAATAGTGCTTTTTCACCTTCCAGGTGTATCTGAATGGACCAGAGACATCTGTGCTTGAACTGTCATTGATAAGGTCTTAATTTACCCTCTTCTCCCTCTGCTGGCAATAGGAGGGCCATGCATTAAGAATGCTCCTACAGTCAAGTGAGCATTAATTTAAAACTTCAATGCTCTTATATCAAAAGCTATCCTTAGCTTTCCACATTTTTTAACTGCTCAAGGCCGTTTCTTCTCCATCCTCTATCTGTTGAAACAGTTCAGATTTACAGCAGTTTCCTTTTCTATTCAAGAATAATGTTCATATTCTGCACTTTCATTTTATGAAGGATTAGTTTATTTCCTTCTGTACTTCTCCATGTTTTAAGTCTGCTGTCAGCACCTCTCTAAGGCTTCATTCACACAACCATAACCTTGTGTAATTATGATAAACTGTTTCTAAAACTGTAAATGGTGTACTTGATGTAAAATATAGTTTGTAGTCTAATTCTATCTCCAGTGAGCACAAATAAACTGACTTCTTATATCGATTTTGTCCTTATGGTATTCTATAAGCCTTCTTTAATTATGGTGGTGTTCCACTCAGTCACTAACTTTCCTTGAGTAATACGTGCCAAGGTTTTCCTTTCAACTCTGTTCTTCGTGTATGTCTGCAGCAGGACACAGCGATAGCCATGTGTTTCACTGCATGAAGTAGCAGTTAGCCAGAGGTTCCGTGAGACAATAGGCTGAAACACGGGTCTCTAAGGTAAAGCAGATCTATTTCGAACAGAAGTTATTTAGTCAGCTTATTACAGACTAAGAGTTCTAGCTGATCCTTTAAATTGTTGGTTCTCCATAGAATTTCACTCAAAACTTTGTGACAAATACTGCACAGCTTCTTGCACATACAACACACTGGAAAAAGTCATAACACAAAGGCTAACAACTGCAAAGTAAATAGGCCACCACTAAATGTTCTTCTGCAGAAGACAAAAATTAATATTCTGGTTTTATTGGAAGGTTAGCAAAATGGGAGCTGTCCATATATATATATATATAGGGAATATTCCCTGCAGGCATTAGAAAGGAAAGCCCAGCAGTCTAGTTGTCTTGAACCACCCATGTCTTAGTCTCATGTAGTAGCATGAGTGTCATATAGAATTATGTATCCAAAAGCTCTGCACATGGAGCAAAGCTTGTATAGCTGTAGTGTCAGACATGAACCATAAATAAAGGAAAGCCTCTCTTTATGATTTACAGATTTAATGCAACCATCATTCATTAAAGCATAGTGGTATTTAAAACCACTTTGATTATAAAAAGACTAAACTTTCTGCAGTGAAATTACTACTGTAAGATATGAGCTAACTGCAATAGTTTCAGAATCTATCAATCTACTTTATTGGGAATGTTAGGCTGAGAAAATTAAGTATTAACTGGATTCTGAAGCAAACATAAAATGGCTCCAGAGCCCCCGATCTTTTTGTTCAAGCCTTTTACAATTAAATATCCTTCAGAAATCACCAAACAGAGCATGGGGCATTCTAAAAGCACTTGCAACTGGTGTGTTTTTTCCCCAACACCAGTTCATAAAGCTTAGTTTTTCTATGAAGTGGAGTTTATTACAACATAAAGGGACAGTATTTAAACAGTTACTTTAATGGAATATTTTACAAATCAATTAATAGAGAGAAAAGCAAACACAATAATGTTTTAAAGTTATTACCAAGAAGCTACATTGTTTAAGCTGTTAGTGAGTAAGGGTAGGACTGTAAAGTAGCAATCAAGTATTGGACTTGCAGTTCAGAATGAGATGGTAAAAGTACCAGACAAGCCAAAGCATGTTTAAGATTTTTTGTACTCAATTCTTTCTACTTTCACATCATCTCCAATTAGTTGATAGACGTACGTAACTACCGTGGAAGCCTGGATGTCCATCAGCACAAATGAAGGAATGATGTTGCTGGAAAGAGAGGGAAAAGGTCATATTAATTGAGTATATAATCACCTCAGCAGTGTTTCACCGCTACTATCAACCCTTCCTCTCCCCCCCATTTAGAATGTCAACATTAATCTTCATGATGAGTTCTGTAGTTATCCCCACAGATATTCCCATACTTCACTTACTTCTCTAAGGCATGATAGGCTCCTGTAGCTGATCCTGGATTGATATAGAACTTGTTTTCATGTTCAAATGCCTCAAATTTGTGTGTATGTCCTGAAATTAGGATGTCCACATCAAACTGCCTTTGTAACAGCGCCAGGCTGGCCATGTCACCCCAGGGAATAACCTGATGGCCATGAATCAGCCCAATTTTGAACTGTCCAACAGTTACAACTTTCTGTTCAGGATAATTCAGGTTCTAAAAAAGAAACCAGCCACAGATTAGGTGTACAGATTTATGCTTTAAAAACAATTCTATGCAACACGAAGGAGAGAGGGTGGACAGCTTCTTCGACCCATATTATAGAATCCCAGACTGGTTTGGGTTGGAAGGAATCCTAAAGCTCATCTACTTTCAACCCCCTGCCAAAGGCAGGGACACCTTCTACTAGAGCAGACTGCTTCAGGCTCTAGCTGCATTTATGAACACTGGAAAATGTGGCAGGATGCAAGGAACATCAAAGGTCTGACAGCAGCAAGCCCTGTTGCAACACCCAACCTCAGTTTGCCCACTTTTACTTGAATTACAAATAACCCTCAATGTAGATGCACAAAGCATTATTATTGAGAGGACATTACCTCATCAAAGTCCCCTCTGACAACATGAACGTCCCCAGCCAGAGTCTTGAGGTAGTCATAAGTGTCCTTGGTGCAGAGGTTTCCCGTGCAGAGGATGTGTTGGATCTTCCCTGGAACAAGCAGCTTTTTGAACTTGGCTGGGAGGCTGTTGCATCGATGTGGAATGTGAAGATCTCCCAGCACTAACACCAACTTAAGTATCACAACAGGAAAGAAAGGTCATTACAAGATGCTTATTAAGACAAGAACCACAGGCAAACAGAAAGCTTTTCAATTTTCACTTTGATGTGTACTAAAATAAGTCTGAAATTGTGATGGGATATTGTTATATTGAGGAAAAACGGGGCCCTTACTACCACAGGACGTTACCCAGAAGGGCCTTACCAAAACAACAGCCTACAGCATCTCCATTTATTTTGTTGCTGAAAGCCATTGCAAGGCGTAACAACAGAAACATTACTACTTGATGTATTTTACATAAATTCAGGAACTACCATAAGCTATCCCTAGCACATATTCTCAAGCACAGACCTGGCTGAACTGTGGCCAATTGCCCTTAAAACTCAAACCCAATTTCTTTCCAATTTGCTTTCTTATCCAAAGAAAAAAATGAGAAGGCAAATAGAAAAGCACTGAAAGTCTGCAGCATGTTAATAGCTGAACAGAACACAAAGCTTGTTCAGAGCCCTTATTGAGGAACCACTGAACAACAGAGTAAGACTAACAGATTAAAGAACAATAAACAAAATAAACCAGGGCACTGCAGAGAAGATCACACTGCAGACTATTACACATCCTGCACACAGTGCTGCTGTTACCAGTTCTAGATACTCACAGTTGCATTACAACAGCTGAAAGGAGAATACAAGTTTAATGGGGCTTCAAAATTAAGGATTCAGCTAAAGTAGGACCACAGTTTAACAGCACAGACTTTGAATGTGCAAATAAAGAATTAATGCAAGCAATGGCAATAAATTAATTATGCAAAAAGGGCATGGAAGGCTCTATAAAGCATGGGATGTGACACCACTATGCTGCAAAAACACTGGATCTACAGAGTCATCCCTGTTAACTTGATGAATAGCTCCGTCATAAAAAGTTTATCTTCCAACCGTAACACTTTGTTAGTAACAGCACCAAAAATGACAGCCATCAAATGCGCTTGTAAAAGCCACAGCACATACATATATATAAGCAGTAGTAACTATGCTAATAAATTATCTTTTTTAATATTTATTTTTGATATTTTTAGGCCAAGCAGCTGTCTTCATGCTTACAGGTATCAAAAAAAGGCAAAACTTGGGTGGGTTTTGGTTTTATTGGGGCATTTCTGTGCTATCATCGAAACTACGCATTTTTGGAGAACAGACGGATTAAAATATTGGTAAAGCAATACAGGAGGTTTAAAATCAATGAGCTGCCAATTTAAAACTAACCCAGGAGAGAGGAAAAAAAGACATTTTTGATGCCTTTTCAAGAGTTGCCAGTGAAAAATACCCCTCCTAGCATCAGTCTAGAGCTGGTATAGTTGAATGCAAGTAGAAAGCATGTAATAAGTGATTTTGATTATTAACATAGCAATAGATTGATTCTCTTACTAATGCTTAAGCGACTTGGACATGCAATGCCAGTTATGTATTTAATGTTTAACAGAATTACCCTGTCACTCAAATCACACAGCCCCACTGAAGTCAGCAGAGCGCGTGCATTCAACAAAGGGTGTTTCCTTTGCTGACAAAGTGCCCGACCCCATAATTCTCCCCCAAATCACATTTAAGCCCCCGTTAAAGAAAAGCATAGCAAGCTCCAGTACCAAAACCTGATTAAAAGTACTGAAGTGTGTTGAATAGTCACGGCAGCATGAAACAGTGGCAAAGAACGTCATTGCCATCTGGCTTTTACTAGGCATTTAAGTACAACCCTGAGCATGGTTTGAACAGCATCTCCTAATTCACGTGTCTTATCTGACATCGGCATCTAGTAACATTGACAAGCCCTTACCACCAGTGTTAGCAACAGCCAAGAGGAGTAAACTTACTCTGTGCCCAGCCTTATTGGAATGGAGAAGTTGATTGCAGACAGGGGGGGGAAATGAAAAACAGGGTGAACCATGATCAATGTTAAAACAAAAGAAAGCAAAAGAAAAGAAAATACAGCCGAATGAACAGGCAAATAACAATGAATTGTTGATGTTATGAAAGAAGCGTTAAAAACAATTAAATTAAATTAAAACTCAGCTCCTGCGCGCAGCCCCCGGCCGCCGCAGCCCCCGGCCGCCACAGCCCCTCCTCAGCGCTCCCCTCCCGCCCTCCGTCTACCTCAGCTCGGCACGAGGGGGGGTTTTGGAGCGGCCACGACAGAAAGCATTCCCCGACCGCGCATTCCCCGCATCCCGCGCCCACCGCGCCCCGGAGGAAGCGAACCCGAGGCCCTCCGGTACCACGGGGCGAGGAGGCCCTCCGGGCCCGGCGCGGCCCCGCCGCTCACCATCCTGCCCGGCGCAGCGCTCCTCACAGCGCCCGCTGCGCCCGCTCCCGGAAGCCAGGCCGGCGCCAAGCACCCGCTACGGCGCCTCCGAAGGGCCAAACGCAGCCAAAACGCGTTTCGCTTCAGCCGCCTTCCGGCTACATCCGGGTCTCTGAGGAAGGCCCCGCCGCTGGGCGTTTCCCGCCGTTTTCGCAGGCGTCGTGTGAGGGAAGGGGACGGCCATGGAGTGTGTCATTGGCGGGGCGCACCTCCGAGGTACCGAGCTCCGATCTGAGGGGTTTATGTGGGAGAAACGGGAGCCCCAGAGCATGGCTGCCTCAGGGCGGTGCGGCTAAGCGAGCTTCGAGGTGTTTGTGCTGGAAAGAGTAACGTTTTCCACCCTGGCATTGGTTTTCGTTGAAATGCACAAAAGATTTGTAATGTTTCCTCTTCAGCTAGGCTGGAGGAGATGCAGTATAGCTTTAGGTTTTCACATTGTGTTGTTTTCTTCTCCTGCCAGTGTTCGGAAGAGCCATCCACGCCATAGCACGTATTAGTGATGAGTTTTGGTTTGACCCCTTAGAGAAAGGCGTAAGTGGATTTGATTTATTGTAATTTAAAAGCCTCTTTTGGAAGCACAATATTTACCTTGTTGGATAATGTGTTATTTTCCTGCAGATACTCTTCCCATCTGAGGCCCTCCGCTTTCAATATGGACAAATGCCATATTATCTGTAATTGTAATTATGCAGATTGCATGATGGAAGAGCCATTCCCACTTTGCCCTTACTGTTCCATTCTTTATTACCAAGACATCTGGATTAATACCATGGGTCAAAAGGTTTATGTGCTGTACCCCATCAGAAGCTGCCTCCAAACAACATGTTTTGTACCAGGATGACTCAACAGGAAGGGTGCATCCATTAATGTGCCTCTGATTACTCAAATGCCATTTCCAACAAAATGAGGGTTTTCTCTAGAGGTTTCTTAGTTAAAAGTGATCTTGACTTGCTGGGCGGGTGGGGAGTGGAGATAATTCCCTTTTCTACATTAAGAGTTTTTGGAGTGCTACTATTGTCTTTGCTCATTTGTATGTATTGTGTGGATGGGTGTAGAGGAAGACTGTGCTAGAATAAACTCCAGACCTTCAGGTGCTTCAGTCTGAGCTCCAAGTGTTTTGGTAACTCACCAAAGGTCAGAATCACTTAAATGTCCATAGACTGGATTCCTCTGCCTGTATTATACCAGTAATGATACAGGTGGTAAGTTTGAACTATGATTCTGTCCATAATTCATCTGTCTTTGAGTACTGAGACTTAAAAGCTCTGTGGCTCCTCTATGGTACTGAAGCACAGGGATTTTTTGTTAAAGTTCCAATATAAATAGTTTTGAGTTTATAAATATTAATTAACAAATTATTTTACTCCCATTTTCAGCTTGCCTTGAGATCAGTGAATTCTTCCAGGTCAGCATATGCATACGTGTTCTTCTCATCTATGTTTTTTCAACACTACTGCTGGCCAGCTGTGCCTCAGCCACATCAGAAGGAAAAGCAGTCATCCCCCCCATGTAAACTGATAATCAAGGTACATTTGAATGGAGTTTTTAATGCACAGCTTTGTAAGCAGCAAATTAGCCCAATTACCAAATGAAGTTTTAGAGGGAGGATCCTAGAGGTACGTGGATGGCTCTAAACTCAAAACGCTTCTGAGCAGCTCTGCAAAAGGGTGTTAGTATTTAATTATGTTTGGAAGTTGTACCTCCTCCTCCATGCCCTGCAGTTTGCAAAGTCTGAGCCAGCTTAACCTCAGGATAAAGGAATACCACGCTTCTGCCTCTCAGTGGTTCTCCTTCCCAACCAGTATGAGCCAGGAGAGCCTAGACCAGTTCTTTAGCAACCAACTCTATTGGCCATGTATTGGAATAGTGGGTGAGGAGGCAAGGATTAGTATCTGCTTACAAAGCAGTTTTGGGAAGCTATAAATGCAGGAACTTGATACAAATCATACAAAAGTAGGGAAAATGTTGCTTATTGAATAAACTGCGCTAATTTGTTTGTTTTCTTTACAGTCAATTCTTCCTGTATTTAGAAGTGTAAATGTGCTGGAAAGGAATGTAGAGAAATGCAGCATTTATATAAATATTAATGATCATCACATAACTTTTCAGTTCCTCTGCAAACATGGTAGGTTGCACATCTTCACAGGAGCAGCAGCAGCAGTTTAAAACAGCAGGGCAGCACAATATTGAGTGTAATTAGGAGTTGAATGTTCTTGATGGAACATTATGCCAAACACTTCCAGCCTCTTCACATCATCATTTATATTTATCATCTGCATTATTACCTTATTAAAATGAAGTTAAAATAGGCATTATCAGACAAACAGTCTTCAGTTCAGTAGTAAAAGCATGCCGTATATTAATTGCCAGCTAACTGCCTGCAACATTTAGAATGAGGCTGGAGTAAACTCTTAAAAACACATTATGGAAAGGGAGGGAAATCGTGGTTTGGTAGAGGATTTACGGAGTCTTTCTCCTGCTAACACAGTTATTTAGCACAGTAACAGGTCTGACATCCTTAGTCCAGCAGAACACCAGGTATACAAACTCATAAAGAGCCATCACCTATCAACATAGCTTGCCGATGTGGTAGCTTGTGATACCATTGTGTGATAGGCAGTGGTTTATATCATTAAAAATCCAGTTCATGTTGCTAATAATGAAAAAATACATTGAATTAGGGAAGGATCATTAAGCTCTCTTAGCTCTGCTTATCTAGAAATACACAGAGATCTGATTCTATCACCATTTATATTGTAACAGTTAAATGCTGAAGCCTTTCCCCACTCCCTGCATTCGTTGCACTTGTTGCTCTTCACTTACATCTTATGAATTCTTAAAAAAACATCAGATCCATGCAGGGCATGGCTGATAGGATGAAGGAAGTCTTTGATGGCAGGTTAATGCAGTTTTCTATTTGTTAGTGAGTTCTTCCCTCACAGCTACAGTAAGTGTAGTTACTTTCTCTATTAAGATATCAAAAAAGACAATTAATACTGAATAAACCAGTTTAAATGACAGACTAGCACTGATTTTGTTCATATCCCTTATACTCAGGTGTTGTGAAGACATACAACCTGACATTTCAAGAATGTGATCCGCTGCAGGCTGTTTTTGCAAAGCACATGTGTCCCAACGTACTTAAACTCCACTCCAGGTAATGAATACAAAAATGTTCTTTCCCTGGAAAAAAAGAATCTTACAGGAGACAGTACTGGTGCCATAGTAATTGACAGACGCAACATCTGATTGGGGCACAGTCAAGAATGGCAAATTCCTAAATCCTGTATCTTAGTGCTTGATTTTTCACATTACAGCTTAAGAAATGGGGCTCATTCTGCCATTGATCCTACTCAGTCTAACCTTGAGAAGTGTGTAAAATCTACTTTGATTTCGTACCTTTATGCTACTTCCACCTATGACAACTAAACAGTGGTGGAATGTTAAAGAATCCAGTGATAAAAGTACAATTTCTTCAGTGCAGTAAGACAAAGTTCTGCTTGCCACTGCAGGCAAAGGCAAAGAACAGTTTGACTGTACTGTTCCTTACAGCATTTCTGTCATCGTCAGTGTTTCTGACTGTGTTTTCTTGTCACAAGAATCAGCCATTAAATGTGTGTGAAGAGCTTGCTATATAGGTACTATGTTTTGTGTTTATAAGATTATGTAATTATAAAAAACTAAGCTTTTCAATAAAGAGCATAGGATACTGAGGGTTGCTCAAAATTATGATATATACATATGGAAAGGTATCAGACATATATATATATATGTAAGACTGATCTGGCAGCATACACAGACATTAAACAAATCTGCTTTTGTAATGACTGGCTGTAGTTTTAGATGTCTTCTGTACCTATTGCCATATAAATCAATTTAAAAGATGCACACACAGTAAGGGGTGCACATTTCAAAGGCACTTTTGCAACCAGTACTGCCTAGGAACTATTTTAGTTTCTTATGTGAGTAACAAAGCTGGCTGGGAATCTGTGGCAGGTATTTTAACACTGAATGACATTTTACAGGCTGCTGGCTGATATCCTGATTCACTTCCCTATGAGTCAAGAAGAAGTAACTTTATCAGTTACACCAGTGAAAGTTTGTTTCAAGAGTTACACCGAGGAGGACACTGGTAAGAAAACTCAAAATATGAAACAGTATTGGGACTTTAAAACAGGTAACTAAAAGAATAATAACCAGAGAGTGCATTTCATGGCTGAATGAGATTTGTAAGAGGGAACATACACAGGGAGATTCCAAATCATACATCTACACTTGGTTTTATTTGAGGAAAGTACATTTTTTAATACCATTTCCTGGTATCAGTGGCAGATATCAGACTGAGCAGCCAGTTGAAATAAATCATGCCACTCGCCATAGGCTTGAGCAGAGTAATTACTGTGCTACAGGAGCAGAAGCATGGCAGCAGACAGGAAAAAGGAGATAATTTTATGTTTTGAAATAGAGCTCTTTAAATCTGAACACCACAATTATAGAATTGATTTCATTACAGAGTGTATTTTAGTAGAAGGGCAATGCAGTATGTTAGCTGGCCTAACAGTGCAGTGCTGCGTGCTGCCATTCTCAGATCTCCAGCTGAGATGAGAACAATCTAGATTCATGGGGTGTGACTCAAGCTAATTTTAAAGATGTAATTGTGTTTCTGAAGTACAGGTTCTTGTATATCATATAATAAAGGGATGCTTCTCATACTTGCTTCTGACCAAAGCTGAGGATAATGACCTAGAAAAAGATGACTGCCTAGAGCAGAGGTGGAGACTGCTGGGAACAGGCTAAAGCAGTGGAGAGCAAGAAGGATGAAACGGTGGAAGATGACTGGAGTTGAAATAGGGAAGCAATTACTGAAAATAAAAAGATACTAAAGAGATTACAGTTTGCATGACAAACTTGGTTAGTTTAGAAACATGCACTTATAAGAGTATTGTAAGAAAAGGCGATGAAGGAGTAGGTAAAAACGAAATGAGATACCAAAACCCCAGTCAAGGAGAAAAAGGAGGCATTGCAAGCACTGTTGCTGTTGTGTAGCACATAATGCAATATACTGCCTGCAGCACATGTTCTGTATGAAACAAACCATGTCCTTTGCACACATCATCTGGTGCTGGCTTGGGTTTTTCCACATCCAGGTTTAATTTTCACATACACACATCATACCTGCTGCCCAGACTTGTTCTCATCTGCACGTGGTAGGCTCTGCCTTGCAGAAGCTGCTGAATGTGTTACAGTTCCTCCCTCTTACTTTCTTTTCACGCACTTAATAACAACTACAGGCTGACCTAATGATAAGAAGCAACAATTGGCACCTGAAACTGAGGAGCTCGTTTCCTGTTGCCACTTAGTAACAGGAAAAGATTATAATTTAAAACAAAGAACCTAAATCCACCTTCATTGTCCTCTGATGATTGTTAGCAATTATGATTAACCTGTTGAAGTCATGTGGCACTTTGATCTTCCCATCTATGCAACAATAAGCAGCTGGTAATATTATTTGTGAGGAATGCTTGTAGACAAAGCAGATTTGTGAGAGCAGCAGCACAGAGAGGGTTAGATCACACTGGAACATCAAACAGATTGTGTTAAAAGCCATTTAAATCTACATAATATAAGTCAACTGAAGATTCTAATTATGAAATAAGTTCAGATAAGCTAAACATTTATTACTGGTAGTCACTAAAAATACAATTACTTGCTCAAACAATGCTGATGTAACAATCTCAGGGTTATAATCAGAGTTTGTTGGGGTCAAGCTTGACTCCTTTCTTGTTCCTTTAAACAGATTTCTCAAAGACAATGCTTACTGAAATACAACTGAATCCAGAAGAATTTGACTACTTCCAAGTTGGAGTTGATTCTGAAGTGACGTTTTGCCTTAAAGAATTGAGGGTAAAGTAAGAACTTGTGTTGAAAGTAGAACTTTTCCCATTAATTTGCTTGACTTGACAAGGACAATGCAGGATGGCCCTGGATGGGCTCCATCAGGCCTCATGACCAGCAGCACTATTGCACCAGCTGGTCAAGGATTAGCTTTAAAACCAGGATGTTCCGGACACTGTGGGCATCCCTCACAGTAACCTTTGAAAGGCAACAGAACAGTTATACAACAACAAAAACGGGCAGGTACACTAGGACAGCCCTGAAGAAGCATTGTGGCCACAGAAGTTCTCCATGTGGAAACAACTCCTTTGGCAAAGCCCCAGGCAGGGATGGCAGCAAATGTGTTCTAGAAGAGTCAACTTCTACCATTTTTTTGCCAGTAAACATCTGGGATAAACTTAGATTCTGATGTTAATCTTCTGGTTTTAGTGGTGCTTAACCACCCACCCCTTCTTTCCAGGGACTCCTGTCGTTTTCAGAAGCCACCAGTGTTCCCATCTCCATCCATTTTGACATCTCTGGAAAGTACGTTTGGGAACATGCCTGAGAAACTGCAGCAGTCACACCTCTACACTGAGGTTTTGTCCACAGGTTACTTAGTATTTAACTGGAACAATAAACCAGAAAAAGCTCTATTTCTAATCTGTGATACAGGGTTAAATAGCCTGTTATTATGCAGAAAGCACTTAACATAGGCACAGCATTACTAAGCTGTCCATGCTGACTAATGAGCACCTATATAGAAGTAACCTGCATGCTTCAGGCTCTCAGACTAATCACAGAATCAGACCAGTTTGTGTTGGGACCTCCAGTTCCAACCTCCTGCCATAGGCAGGGACACCATCTTCTAGACCAGGTTGCTCCAAGCCCCTTCCAACCTCATTAAAATATATACTGGTACATTCCACACTGAGAAAATTCATTATACTAGAAAAGGAAACATCCAAATAAATTGAGAACTTGCTTCTCCTCCCATAGACCAAGATTCACACAGCTGTTATTGCTGTATTTGCTAACGGTGTGGGTAGGAAAATGCCCACATCAAGGCAGAAGTATGCTAATGCAGGCAATGGTTTTATTTAGTAGTCTAAAGAAACAATCAGTTTTCTGTTTAAAATACAATTTCAACTGTTACATATTTAAAACTGTAATTTGAGTAAGTACAATACCGTATAGCATTGTATAACATTTACTCGTTGGTGCATTTAGATCTGCCTCAGAAAGCTATCTCATATCCTTCAGCAGCAAATTCATCACCTCTTCAGCTTTTCAGAGGCACGTTTTAAGTTTGATGTGTAGAATTGCACAAGCTGTTTTCTCCCACAACGTGTAGTTACATACACTGAATATCTGTGTTTAGACCAGTTGCTTTCAGCGTTGAAGATCTGGTGCTGGAAGCCAGCTTTATCTTGGCTACCTTGTCTGACATTGAAAAGGAGAGGACTTCCCAGCAGCAACCACCTGGCTTTACACCATGGTAACGGTGGGCTTCAGGGTGGGAGAGGGATGGAAGATTGAAGTGTTCCAGCCAAGCCAGATTGCAGATGAAATCAACTCATTCTTGCAGGGTCTGTTCATAGAACAGTGAACTAGGCAGGTTCAGGAACACCTTAGGAGCTTGTACAGCAATAAAACAGTACAAGAGAGCACACGCTGTACTGGCTTCTGCTTTATCTCCACAGGGTTACTGCAGAAGGAGGGTAAGGGAAGGTACTTGTTGAGCAGCCATTCTAAAGCCATAATGATCTCACTGTCAGAAAATAGACACTTTAATGGTTACTGACCTGCCCTACTCTCCAATCCAGCCCAGAGATACGTACAGGGAAAGCTGAAAAAGCCTCCATGGATAAAGACAGCAGCACACAGGCAGATGCTTCCAAAAAGCCACAGGGGAGTGGAAACACTCTGAGCATGGAGCCAGCGAAACTGGAGAGTCCTTTGGTGAAACAGAGGAAAGTCATTCCTGGAACTACAGAGGGAGATGCAACAGGGGCAGGAGGAGCAACCACAGCCCATGTGGCGCTGGGAGGAGGGGCTGCAGAGGCTCACTGTGACAAGGTGAGGAGACTGCCAGTTGTATTTAGGGTGGAACACCTCAGCTGGTGTTTAGATACACACAGCCTGGGGGTTACTGCATGTTGGTATTCCATTCTGCCTGTGGCCTTTCAATGGAAGCAGCTCCCACAGCAGCACAGCTGGCAAAACCCGCCACCACCATGTTTAATACTGGGAATACTCACAGGTCTGTTTTACATGGAACCACTGTAGACTAATAAAGATCTTAAAGCAGCAAAAGCTTCAGAAATAACCCCAAATTCACAGTTTCTGACTTCTGTAATTACTGTGTTTTCAGTTTCATTCCCTGTTTTTTGGAGCAGTTTCCTGTAAGGAGGATGCAAGCAGTCACACCTTCCATAGCCTAGCGACAGATAGCGACACTGAAGAGGATTTTGGCAACATGCAGAGCTCCCCAGTCCTCTAGTGCCATGAAAGGTACAAGGTGGGGTAATGGTGGAGCTGTTCCTGGTTTTACAGTTTACCTGCTGTTCTGCGAGTTAAGAGCTTGATGGAAGCTGTATTCTAAGCTGGTGCAGTAAACAGCACTTTGTGAATACCTGTTCAGAGTCTGGGAAGTGGAAGTCCGACTCAGACGGTGCCTGGTTTCACAAGCTAAGGACTCAACTCAGTGGCAGCTAATTTGTCAGTTCAGGTTGGGAGCTCGGTCTCTGTTCACGTTAACCACCAGCACAGGTCATCCTGAACCGTTACTGCTGTCCCAGTGTAAGTTCAGGTCAGGATCGCCCGGTCTGGGGTTCGTTATGTGTTGTGCAAGAACGGCGTTGGCTGTTCAGCGCCCCAGCACATTCCCACTGGAGAACTCAGACTGCCTCTTGAGGCTGGTTAAGCTGCTGCTGTGAAGTTGAGTGCTGGAAAATGAACCCATCCACCCGCTCCAGCCGAGCTGGATGTGCTACCGCTGGGAACAGCCGGTGCTGTTAGAGGGTTGGTGCAGAACTGGTGTTCACTGAGCAACCAACATCAGAGGAATGCGTTCGATCAAATAAAGGTGACGTTCAAGAGGTTTCTGTCTTTCAAACTCCCGTTACTCTTTTCCCACCCCCTGCCTCTTCCACCACAGCTCAGTTCCCAAAGTCACACTGGGATAAAACACCAATTTCCCCAATCTTTAATTAACCAAAACTGGCGATTCTGTCTGCCGGATTGTCAGAGCCCGCTTTCATTCACACAGGGATTTAGGAACACCATAGAAACATCTAAATAAGAGCCCAACACCCCAGTGGCAGCTGTGCTCCTTGTGCCACCACCCACATCACCGCGTTGACAGAGGTTTTGCAGTCAACTTTAAAAAGCACATTTTAGTATAAATACTATATTTATTAAATATCTTTACAATTCATTTAAATGTATTTACAGAACTATTCCTGCATAAGTTATACCTCAGACATGAAATTCACATAATCGCCTCTTAGGTAAGCATAGATGATAGTCTCATTTTAACAACAACAAAAAAGCATCCTCATTAGATACAGACTCAGATTTGCTTCATTATTTCAGCTATCTTTGTGAGAAACTACATCATACAGCCCCTTCCTACCCACAGAGCTGGGCTTTTCCAGAGACAAGGGACATCCATCACCAGGAGATGGAGATTCCACCACACAATCCTCCACATCTCTGCCAGACCCTCACCTCTCCCTTCTCATTGACTCCCTGCAACTGCCTGGTCCCAAGAGCTGCTTTTTGGGGTTTTTCAGCCATTTAACCTTCTTCATAGCCATCAAGAAAGTACACTTAGAGGGAAGCTGGATGGTGCAGCTCTCCCAAAGACAGCTGTAAAAGGAGCAAGGAACCACAGTTATTCCAATTCACATCTCAGCCCTGGTTTGTCCAAACACCCAATAACACTGCAGGAACCCCAGTTCCCACCAGCCCCGGGTGCTCCATGTCACTGATGTATAGAACTCTTCCTTTTCCTTCAGCTCATCGCTCCTGATCCACCAGCTCCTGACCACAACCAGAAACCCTCCATGCAGCTGGGAGTCAGCCCGTGCTCTGCTCACGCACGCTTCCATGGCATGAACACCCTTCTTGTATGCTCCTCTCGTGAGTAGCCACAATAAGCTAATTCCTAGGAAGTGTTACTGCTTCATGCATCGCTTACAAGGATTTTGATAGGATGGGCCCTGTCATTTCCTTTTCCATGAAATTTGTTGTGCGCAGACAGCTTAAGTTCATAGGAAGAAATCAGGTTTGATATGTTTCGAGTGCACATCTTAAAGGAAAAAAACCAAACCCCAAAACAAGCATGTGATAAAAATATCAATTCTTTATAATACAGTATTGCTTTATAAACAGATGGAAAAGCTATAAGCTTTACTGGTCTTTGGTGTGTCCGGTGAGGGATAAACTCATGGTTGGTAAATCAAAACCCCAATTTGTTCTTAATAATACAAAAACTAGAATCACGGTGTGATATGAGGCAAACGGCTTTGTGGATACTGCTCAGCTGCCAACGGCTTCCAATCGGGAATTCCCGATCCCGGCACCGCAGCGGCCGAGTGCAGCGCAGGGGATGAGCGCCTTCACCATCCGCATCCGCCCGCTCCGCAAAGGTCTCCCCACGCCTACCTCTAGGAAGCAGAGAGGGGAAAAACTACCGAGGGCTGGGGATGAGCGTGCTGAGAGCGAGGGCACAGCAGTGCGGGTCTACAGGGGCATCGCTTGAAGGGAAGGTGAAGGGAAAGACTTGATCAAATCTGCTCTAATCGAGAAGCGCGACAGGAAATAGTAAAATGTAAAAGACACCCAAGTTTGAGAGAGAAACGTCCCTCCCAAACGCGAGAAACAAAGCCCTGTGCTGCAGCGTGGATACATTCCTTCTAGGAGACAGCCGGGAACAGCTTGTTCCCTTGTGGAAAACAAGGACTGGCAATTTGTGCAAAGTTATCCACCACTCACTGCTCCAGGTAGCACAAAACTCAGGGATTCTTCATTAACATCATCCTCCCCGTCCCCTCACCAAAATCACATTTTGGTCAAGTCAGGGTGGTTAAGGCATTTTGACAAGTAATTACAAGGTGATGTAAAATCCATCGCTAACGTGACGCCAATTGAGGAATAGCAGATAAATCACTGAAGAGCTTCCAAATTAATCACTTCTTATAACTGAAATGCCTGTTACAAGCATGATGCATTGAAATATAGTAAAATGACATGTACATGGTACATGTTAAATGACCTTAAATAAAAGCTTGACATAGTTACGCAAATATACAGTACAAGTCCACAGAAATTCTTTTAAACGAGTTGAGGTAACCTCAAACTTAAACAGTTTTAATACAATAAACCAGGTAGTAAAAAATCTCCTCTGGAGAGCAGGTAAGATTACTTACTGACCGAGTTTAACTGCACTCACCTAAACAGCAACATTACCCGACTTTTTATATATAAAAACATGGCTTTAATTTATTTCTACGGAGTTTTCTACCAGCAAAAAAGTTAATGGAAAATAAACCAAAACAAAACCTGACCAAAAATATATATATCTGTAGAGCTATCAGCTTGTTTTGTCTGAACCTCAGGAAAGGAAAAGGAAAGCTTGCTGGGAGAGGGGGGGAACAAACGGGAGCTACGGTCATTCCAAGGGAAATGTCCTATTGCAAAGTGGCTGTTAGAGAACTGTAAACATCATTAAGGTTCATTCCCCAACCCCTAAACTCGAGTTACTGAAATGTAAGTTTAGCTGATTATTCATTAATAGGTTCTGTACTTCCTGCTGCTGCCACAGCAGAAGCAGAGAGGTGCTCGTCTGCGAGGCAAAGGATCGAGTGGACCTCAGCGGGTGCAGCACGCTCTGTTCTACACGAGCGAGTGGCAATTCTGAGCGCACATTCAGCTTTGTTAACAACAGCGAGGGCAGAGCTGAGGATGAGCTGTTCTCAGTGCCTCATCACCCCACATTGGTGCAATGGGGCCTCGGCTCTGCCCCGCTCCGTTTGCTGGCACTGAGCTGAAATCTGTGCTTCAAAAATAACACAAAATTAAACTAAATTCAAATCCTCCAGAGCCCAAACACGCCGACACCAGGCCCGTTACAGACAAATGATCTGCAGAACTTCTTAAGATCACAGTTAAAGCACCTGAAATCACAAAACACATTTGCATCCATAGAACTTGAACTAAGTGTGGATTTTTGTCTTGGGAATCCCGTACTAGAAAAGGCTCCTAAGGCTGACACCATGGATGGCAAGAGCAGAATGTTTACAGCAGTTAGGAATCTCCTGAAAACCGGAGCTTAGAAACACGAAACCTCAGCAATCACTGTAACAAGACTATGCTTATGAAACTGTGTTCTGTAACATACCCTCTAATGAATAGTGAACGTTTCTAGTAAGTAGAGTAATATGCCCTCCTGGAGAGGTTGTAGCTATTGAATCTAGTTTGAAAGAGGAGAAACCAATTCTACTCCTTTGAAAGGAAGTCACATTTCAAATGCAGTAACGACACGGGATCGATCCTCCCCCTTTGTAAGCTCTGAGACACATGCTTTTCAAGCCTTGAGCTTCTTCATCTCTTGCTGGCAGACAAAGACCAGTGTACTATGAGTGGTTCTTCACAAGGGCTTCAGGCCACGAGCTCGAGAACCGGCTGCCGAGCTCGGCTGCGAAGGAAGGAAGGATCCTGCCAGCAGGAAACCAGATGTGGGGCTGGAGCTGGGGGTGCAAACGGGGGCTGCCGCTGCGGGCAGCTCAGTCTGTGTACTCGGCTACTATAGACAGAAGGACGGTGATGTCGTCTGGTTTTCCCCCTGTAACGGAAGAAAAAGAAACCTATTTCATCCAGCCACAGCGGTTACCTCGGAACCTGAGACATTCCCCCATGGAATGCTCTCATCAAAGACAGCTTAAGCTCCACATCCTCCACCTCCTTCCTGAAACACGACAGAGGGTAGCAACGGCACCTGACACAGCAAACAGCACTCTCCTTTTGACTGTGGTGAGATGAGGCTCCCAAGAGGAGCACAGAGCCCTCACAGTTGCTGTCCGGCAGCAGAGCAGAAAGCCTGGCTCCTAGCAGGCTGTGAAATGAATGTACAAACCCCATCATCACATTGGTACGAGCAGCCTGCAGTAAAGATCTGCTCAGGAATTTCAACTGTAAAGCAAACACCTCTTCTCCAGCACTGTATTACTGCGTATCTTTCTAAAAGCTCCTTAATGCCCTTAGCAGTCACTTTTCAAGCTTCAACAGCTACAGGAATCCACTCAACTCTGAGAAACAGCTCAGAGAAGAGGTCCCATGTCAGGCAGGAACTCAGACCAGTCCTGTGGGCTCGGGAGATCTGCAGGTTTGTTACAGAGTGACTGAGCTTTGTGGCAACGTGGAGCCCAAGTGTACAGCTACTGCCTCTGCCCCTAGGAAAGACACTTACGGCTCACTTAAGACTCGTTAAGAGTCTCAGACTGGTTTGGGTCAGAAGGGACCTTAAGTTCTTCCAGCTCCAAGCCCCTGCCATGGGGATGAGGATGGGGATGCTGATGGTACAGCACAAGGGTCAGAAACCTCAACCACAAAAAGAATCAAACCCTGAAGAGTGTGCAGAATCTTGGCTAAAAAGCATCAAGAATAAAACCCACCCCCACAATCACACCCCAATCCAAGGAACAAGCAGTTTCCTCAAGAGCCTGGAGTGCTCCTCTCAGGCAGGACTCCTGCGGCATGAGGGTACACACTGGATTAAAACAAAGTGAAATAAGAATGAGCCCTCTGTGTTCTCTGTGCTCCAGCTGCTTCCCACAGGAGCTCCCCATGACCTACACCAGCAGCCAGCATCCCCAGGGCGGTGCTCTGCTGCCAAGCATGTTTTCCCAACAGCCTGTTTTCCAATTGGATTTGTGGAACAACGGAACTTCACTTTGCTCAAGTCAGCAAGAGCAGGAGGAGAGGAAACATCACCTTACCTCTCACGTTCAATCCATTGTCACAAGCGAACTGTGCAAACGGTGACATGTAAGTGGGGTCATAAGCCAGCTCGTGAGCTTGCTCAGCAATGCTTCTCGCAGTCTGCTGTATGCTCTCATAGTTGGAGTTCTGAATTAAGGAGAAAAAAGGTTTATTCTTATAGGAATAAACTTATCGGTATTGGGAACTGTTCTGCCAATGCACTTCCATTCCAGGGATCCCTGATCCTGTTTTCTCACATCAGGGCACCTTCCCTTCCAAATGGAACCTTCAGCATCTTTTAGGCTTCCTAAATTTGGGTTAGAACTGCCAATCCCCACAACTGGAGACCAGAGCTCATGTTCCCTACCACACAAAGCCTTGGCTTGGGAGGATTTATAGAACTTGGAAACTCAGAAGCCTAATAGTAAAGGCCAGGCTCCCCTGAAGGAAACGGGGTATCTGACAGCTCCACTCACAGCTCACACCTGAAGAGCCATGCTTCCCTCGCTAAGGGGGCTCTGTTGAGGTCACCATGCTTTCCTTTGAATACAAGTCTTACTTCTATGATCCTCTTACCCACACCAAGAGCACACTTGGGGGGAAGAGGCACTTTAGAAGTGAGATGAGTCGAAAACCATTGAGCACACAAACTTCCACAGGCTGCATTTTAAATGTTAGGGGTTTTCCTGTTTCAGGAACTGCTGCTTTACTCCAAGGCTTTTCTTACTCAAGAACTCAACTTCTCAACACAACACAACAACCACTGCTCTTTTTACTTGCAGCTGTTTCAAAATGCCTTCTCACTCCAAGACTCTTCCCTGCAGTTTGGGGAATTAGCGGCATTTCCATGATTAACTTTTGGCTGAATCTCATGGGGAAGTTCAGTGCCTTTCCCAAACGTGCCAAAAGGTGGAGCTCAACCTTCCTCCACAAGGGAATTCCACCTCCAGCCCAGGCCAACTCCTGCTCACCTCTGCTCAGCAAGAAGGTACAGTGAACCAAGAGCCAGGATCTGGCTAACAGCCCTGCAGGTCAGGGACCAGACCGGGTCCTTCCAAACTATGGCAGCGCCCTGACATACCTTCAGTGCTGTCATCACCTCCACTGACGAGATAAAGCCTCTGTCAGAGCTTGTGCTCACACGTTCCATTTCAGACCTGAACAGTGCACTGAGGAAAGGGGACAGTGATAGTGGGGACCACAGAGAGGGGGAAACCCGAGTCTGCCTGATGTGCAGAGGCCTCTCAGGCACCGTGTGTGCCAGGACCACTTTGTCTGACACCACCTACCACTTATGTAGCCGCAGGATAGGAGCAGGCAGAACCTTTTCAAAACCACACTGTAATTCTACACATTAATCTTGTGTGTGTTTCATGCAAAGGAGTTTCCTCAGGGAGCTTATACATATTGATATCTCCTAAGTACACTTTCTGGAAGTAAACAGCCTTAAGCTAAATATTCTCATCCAAATTAAAATGTTTTAATGTATTTTTACTATTTACAAAGACCATTTGTGGCCACTAACGTGGAAAAGTTGCCAGGAAATATTCTTTTATGGAACGTTATCTTGGAGCACACGTAACTCCCAATTCATACAGCCCAACTGCTTCACAATCACTACGTCCATGACCCTTCAGAAGAGCTTCACGGTATTTGCAAGTATACAGCTCACCCCCTCAAGCCACAAGAGATGCTGTATCTTCATGTGCAAGTGCAGGTAAAATACAAGGGCCTGTTCCTGAGCATCTCATCGTTGCCTTCCTCCTCTCCATCACTAGTCAGTGATCTGGGGCAGCTTATGCCCAGGCTGCTGCTTCTGGATCCAGCCTGGGTGCAGATCCAAGAGAGATCCCTCTCCCCTGCTCACACGTGGTAGTAACTGAAAAGTCTCTTTGTCAGCACTTTGTGGTGGGTCTTTTACATAAAATACGGAAGTTACATGCATAAAAAGTAACAGTCAGAACTACAAGGGATACCCAGTGCAAAAGACAGAAGAGACTCCCAATATGCACACTTACCTTCAGCTTTTTCAACTCCTGCAGAATCATGTAGTCAGGCATGTTGTCAAACAGTCCATCTGTTGCAGTCAAAATAATGTCTCCAAGTTGGACGTCAAATGAAGTACTATCAGCAGCATCAGGGCTGTGAAGATGACAGGTATGTTAGAGGAAAGGGCTCCAGCTTTCACCATGACACCAACTGACGTCAAACAAACCCATCAACAGCTTTTGTAATTCACTACTCTTACCTGTTTTTTCTGCAAAAGGAAGAAATAATCACTAACTGTGGCACTTTTGCACCAGGATGGCTTGTCAAGAGAGCTACGACAGAGGAGCTGTGACTGCAAACAGGTGACGTTCCAGCTATCACACACAGGATTTGCATTCAAAACTCCCAAAGGAACAATCCTGCAAACTAATCTGCTTCACAAGTGGATCTCTGTGGAAACCATTAAGTAGAATGGCAGCTCAGGGCTTCCTCCCCACTCATCTGAAATACGTGAGAGGGCTGTACTGGAAAGGCCAATTCATAACAGCAATGGCCAAAACACTCAGGGACTCTGAATCACTTTATCACTTTCTAATGCAATGGAATATGAAACACCCCAGGAATGGCTACCAGGAGACCACAGCCAGTTGGTCTGCTCACACCCAGTCCCCTACACAACACCAAGAGCAGAAAATACCCAATTTCACCATGAATATTGCTGCCAAATCTGATTGTCAGGAGCAGGGCAGTGACAAATCCTTCATCCTTAAACATCCTTCAAAGGTTTTTGAGAAGGGAGGAACTGCATCCGATGCTATGTGGCTGTGCCAGAAAGCAGAATTGCTGCTTTGCATGGCTGATGTGTAGCTTTGGGAAGGCTGACAGAGTGAAGATTGCCTATTCCCATAGATAGCCAAATGTAACATTTAACTGGGACAACAGATGAAAAAGAAGGTGCTGCAGAAGCATTTAGACAACATCCATGAGCATTAATTAACATCAAGAACAGAGCAGAGCCAGAGCTATAATCACGACTCGGAACTGAAGTTCAGGAGCTCATTTATCTTGCCTTTCCATACTGTGTGATGACTCACACCGCTGATTCCAGTGGACATTACCAATTCTCTTTGTGCTTTTGGGTTCTGCCTTCCCAGGGAGGACACAAAAACTCCGAAAAATTAAGGTTTATTTAATTTTTCAGCTCTGGAATTACAAACAATCATTTCATTTCAGCCTAGTAAATCGGTTTGATTAAAGGTTCTGATTTCAGAGTCCTGCTCCAGCTTCCTCTCTGCAGTCTTATGAAGAAGTAATAAAGCCCCATGCAAGAATGGTCAGGAAGTTCAACAACTTCACATCTGCAGAAAGATCATCATCATCTTGGCACTGAAGTCATAGCCCTCGCTGCATCAGCACTGGAGTGTCACAGAATCATTTAGGTTGGAAAAGACCCTCAAGATCAGCACGTACAAACCTTGTACCAAAACTTAAGATACCTGCTACGTTCCCTGTATAGTGTGGTCACTCTCCTTTATCATCTCCCTGTATTCAAAAGGACCTTAACATCATTTACTTCCATCCCCTCTCCTGTTGGCAGGGACACTTTGCACTAAACCAGAAAACACATCACCTCAGTGAGCATAAGTATTATCTGAGAGCTGTATTTTAATATGTATTTGAAAGCTGGGGGTTTAATGCTTACTTAATATTACTGGCAAGACTTCACAAAGTCAGAGAATGTATCCGCCTGATATTCTTCAGGGAAGACACCAGTAAAAGTCTGCCTCTGAAACAACTCATTTCTGTGAACAGATTGTCCTTTCCCAATACTCTCATTTCTCAGCTTGGTGTTCTGCCAAACAGGTTTGTTTTTTAGCTCGCTTTGGCCAAATACAATATGCTGAGGGAAACTCAGCTATTTGGAAACGCCAGTTACAGTCACATGTCCCTCTGCTCTGTTCTTCAAGTACTTGCTACCTCAGTGCCAAGATATCTAAATGAGCCTACTCCAGACTAGCCTCAGGAGAGAGCACACAGGGACTGGGGATGAAAGCTCCAGGTCAGACAAGCCCCTCACGCAGGACAATGGGTTTTAGGGAGCAGCTTCATTGAGCAACATCTTCCCATGGACGAGACCATGCCTTTGTACACCACAGACTATGGGAATACGCCACCATGAATCACCACGATTAGCTCCATAAATTCAGACTGTGCAACAACGTATAGGGTTGGGAAAGCACAAGGTGAGAAATGTTCACAGTACCTAAAGACAGAGGCAGGTATAAAACCCTTGGATCAGACACATGCTGAAATCCCACGTGCTACACTGCACTATGCAAAATGCTTCCCAGCAGCAGAACTGCAGCCTTCTGGAGTTGACCACATACATAGATTAAAGATTTAAGCTCCTCTCCATCTTACCTGTCACTTAGGACAACACCTTCTGCTTCTGGTGGAGCTATGGACAGTTGGAACGGAGTGTTGAAGTAATGCTGCTGCTCATCGGACCGATGGACTACTTCCCCTCCTCTGACTACCAAAAATCCAGAGTCTCCCAAGTTGGCTGTATGTAAACGATGACTTGTCCTGTCCAGAACGACTATACAGGCTGTGCTGCTTCCTGCAAACAGAACATGGTAACTGGAGTGGGCCTTACAGAAACTGCCTACCCTGTGACCGATTTCATTCACAGTGCTATTATTATTTATAATGCCAAAATTAATATCACTAAAGAAAGGAAAATGCTGGAAATCTACAACACAACCTATGATTTTTGCATGGAACTTACTTTTCCTGCTCTGATTTTGGTGAACACATTATGCTGACAAATACCTGTTTTGTTCCATTTTATTTACAGTTTGCCACCCCAACATATGTCAGCACATTCTGCTATAGGACTGGATTTACACAAGTCACATAAAATACTGAAATTCCAAAATCATTGGGATAATAGAATTCCAGCAGCATCCATACAATGCTGGGTGCTCTCCACACAGTTTCACTCATCAGCTGTAAATAAACCACGCCGAGTAAAAAACTGCTTGCAATTAAGCATTAGGTGTTACTGCATTCCTCTTGGCAGAACATCAAAATGCATTTCTTCCCAGCACAGCTCTAGAGAGCTAGCTGCATGTGTAAAAATAACACTAATCCCCTCACGTCTTCAGGATACCAACTTCACAGATTTAAAGGAAACATGTTTCAGAGACAAATGCTGTTCCAGGTTCAAGCAAGACAGAACAGAAACGTATCTCCTTGTCAACCGTCCTCAGAACTATCCCAGCCGTGCTTGAGGGCACTGCGGAATTGATTCATTCACTGAGCAGTAGTCATCAGCTGTGCTTGGTTGCAAGCCACAGACACAACTGTATTGCACACAAAGCCCTTTGCAGTAAACAGCAGTTACTTAATTTCAGTACGAACAACAGCACATCCACCAGGAGAACATTCATTCCTGAAGAGGATGACATACAGCTAAAGCGTTTCTTCTTGACTTCTATCTCTGTCTCCATTCCACCAGCTGGTGAACAGTCTTCATTTTCTATCCTGTAGGAGTTTCCAAGAACAGCTACATGCTGGACAGACCACAAGCTTGCAATGAGCTAAGTTTATGATCAGGCTTGCAGAAGTCCAGCTGGCTCTAGGCATCACCTACTCCAGATGCTTCCCTTCCTAACACAGGGAGTTCCCTGCAATACACTTGCCATTAATCTGGTGAACACAGAGGAACTTTTCCACTCAATAAGAGGGGCAAATTAAAGCAGTATCTTGAGAAAAATTCAGATTTGATATGTGAAAACATCCAAGATTGTTCTGCAGCACAAAAATAGCATTTAATTAAATACCACTTTCCTCCCATTTCAGTTTTATCTTGAAATCTTTGCTAGACTCAATTCTGATGAACTACATGTCACGACTTAAAGCACAAGAGCAAGGAAAAGTTAATTGCCTGATGAATCCTCCTTAATGAAGTCCTCTCCCTTCTCTTTATTTCAGACAAACTAAATGTTCATTGCTCTGGTAATTCCAGGGGTTTGTTTCTACTTCCAAAAATACTGTTCTCAGATAAAGGAGAAACACCAAGGATCATTAGTTCCAAATTCTAACTCTATTAGCAGAGTGTAACCAGGAGGCCATGCGTGGAATGCAGATCTTGTGACTCAGCATATGCTGCTTTTCAGCATTTGAAAGGTCAAGCCAAGCAGCACTGCCTCCATCTACAAAGCCACTGTGAGAGCTCTCACCAGTGGCCCACTTTGTGGATCACTTACAGCTACATCTGCTTTGCACAAGTAAGCACTACTAAACACACAAAATCCCAAGGTAATTACCGACCACTGCTATTTGAGTGATACTTAAGGTCACTTCTGAGGTTCCAACCTATTCTTTAGACGTATAATGCCAGAACATCTGTTCCAAAGCTCAGCACACAAGTTAAATATAGCTTACACAGCACTCCTCTGGCATAGAACTTTAAGGTCAGGTGAGAAGCATGTGTATCTTGCAGAGTGACACTTTCTTAGTCCAGAAGAGGTCACATGCCCTTTAGAAAAGTATCCTGTTCTCAAGGCTGTCAGCAGAGCCCAAATGTTACCTCTGTATCTGCTCACCATCCCCGAGGCAGGTGGATGCCCTGTCTAAAATCAAGTTTGACACAGAATATGCCAAGCATCTACTTGAGCCTGCTTTCCAAAAGGCCTGTAATGAATCCCCCCACAAGGAACTGTAAAAATAATATACAGTGCCAGCGATTGTATGTTCTAAATGACTTAAGCCAACCGATTAGGTTTAAAGATCACTGGACATAAAAGGCAACAGAAGCAGCAAAGCAAGGAATGCGCAGAACCATGCCTGATTATCATCAGAAAACATTTCTGCTTGCACAGCTTGAGCAAAAAGCCACAACCAACCATGAGCACTTTTCAGTAGAGAACAGTTATTTACACACATGTAATAGCACTAGTACACACGCTGCACTTGCATGAGTGCATCCTACTGCAACCTCTGTGAGTACTGCTGAATAACATCAGCAGTAACCCATCACACAGGTTTTCATACATACACACACATTCCTTGTATCAGTGAATGAATCAAGAGAGGTTTTAAACATACAAGGGTGCTACTAACACAACTTCATTTCTATGTTCTTTGGGTAACTAAGAGAAATACCTGCACAACTGTTGTAGACACTGGTAACATACTACAGCAACCGTGAGTAAGTACGTCTAAGTAACGTACAACAATTATGATCCAGTTTATGTGTTTGTGTTCTCTTACCAAGCAAAGGTACTTTGTTCTGCAGCAGCTCACAGTAACCTGCGGTGAGAATCCCAACAGGGTTACTTGGTACAAACCGTCCTTCTTTTACTAAACGTTCACACGTTCGCATTAGAGTCCCTGAGAACTGAGAAGGGTCGACCCCATAGTCTCTCCAGCCACCTACACCATCTGCTACCCCTGGAAGAAAACACAAAACCAGAGTTATATGAACAGACATGGTTTCCAAAATGAGGGGTTTAATTCTTTACATCACTTAATGACATTCAGTAGCTAAAAATTAGAACAAGGCACCTGCTTCAAAAACGTTTTTATTAAGAAACGGAATTTCTAAGCATTTGTAAGAACTGACATCAGCTCCTAGGCAAAAATCTAAATATAATCTGATTTGCTGGAGAGAAGGGAAAAGTCTAACGTGCTCAGGAGGGACAACACTTCTAATTTGGTAATATCCATTTCTGTAGAAGCTGAACTTCCATTTGAGACACCTATTCAAAAAGACACATAATCAACGTAGTGCTGGGACATACACCTGCCAAGGAGAGGCCGCTGCCTATAGCTTCAGCCAAGCAACAGTACAAAAACTGATCATGACCCAATCAGTTTTCATTCAGTTACTCAAAACTACCTGGGTATCAGAAAATGAAGTTTTGTCCAAGCTCAGGAAGCTGCTGAGCAACTGCAAAGGCAAACAGCAAAGATGCACATAGGAAAGAGGGGTGGTCAGAGGGAGATAAGCAGCAAGTATAACATTCTGGTGGGTGGCTGGCTGAAGTATCTTGACGTTCCTCAACGGGCCTTCAGGATACAAGTACAGTATGAAGGCATTATTTATGAGATAAAAATACCCCTACTTGGAAATGTTTCCAAGAGCCTGTTTGATCCTCAGTGTTTAAGGGACTGACCATTTCAAATGCAAGTTTCCGTAACAGAATAAAGCTAACATGTTCCTGATGAAAGCACGAAGAGGCAATCTCAGAGCTCAGACTGTGCTAAAGAACAAGCATCCTCAGAAAAACACCACCACCATTAACAAAGGCATGAAAATTTCCCTGAGAAGGTGAAACTGCGTTTGCCTCCTCTACAAATGCCCTTCACATTGGACACCATCTGAAACTGAGACGGAAGCTTTAGAGCTGCCCTTGGCACGATAATCTGACAAGAGGTTATAGCCAGATTCTGAACAGCCTATCAACATTAATCAGATTTCTCCCAAAAATAGTGCACAACCTTTTAGACACCTGCTTTGGCTGGCGGTGTTCTTAGAAGAATGCTACAGGAATGCAGACCCTGTATTCACCTCTCAGACCCCAGGAAGAAGCTAATGCAGAAGCAAGGCTGGCATTCTCAGAAACGCCTTTTCTGGTTTCTTCAAGAAGAAACTAATCCTCCGTACAGGTCCCACAACTTCAGCTTAATACTGGATTAACCCGTTGTTTTCTGCTGCCACACAGACAAGTCTACAGTAAGAAATCATTACCAAAATGCTCTAGATGTAGAACTTGAAACAGAAACTAAGCTTCAATTTGGATGATGATGCTTGCTTTACATGAGGTTGCATGAAGTTTTTCATGTT
This sequence comes from Forpus xanthops, assembly GCA_032466535.1. Lineage (NCBI taxonomy): Eukaryota > Metazoa > Chordata > Aves > Psittaciformes > Psittacidae > Forpus > Forpus xanthops. Next base: position 96,545 of record JASSUY010039026.1, read on the forward strand.
CTACACAAAGTTCTTCCCTTTAAAGGTGAACACGATCCAGATGTAGTGTTGCTAGCTGAACACAGCATTGCTTCACTGGCAGCAGCATTACTGCAATGAGATGATGTTTGACAAGAACTGCCCAAAGCTTTTGGCTCCCAAAGTGGTTACAAAACAAGCTCACCAAAAGTTCTGGAGCTCCCTCAAGCAATCAATAAACCATGTGCACATCTGTCTTCTTGGGAAATATCTAAACAGCAACACCAGAGCACTAGTACACAGAACAAGAAAGCAGTCTTAGCACGCACCTGGTAAGGTTAATTATCAAAGCCTCTTCCAATTTTTGAAGCAAAGATAAAAGCATACCACCTGCTTTTCTTTGCTCACTTCTTACTCCAAGCAGGAAATCTGAATCCGTAATCATGGCAGCACACTTCACACTCTATCCTGAGCCATGAAATGGCTTTGTCTGCCTTCCTGCCTGCTTTTTGCAAGCAATAAACAGCTTTATGTACATTCTGCTACAGCCTTCTACAACAATTACCCTCGAGATGGTCCACAACTGGGTCCTTGACCTAACTTTGTACTACACTTAAGAGAACAGACTGTCTGGTTAAGAAGCAACAAGACAGATGTGCATTCCTTCTCCATCCTGGCACAGAAGCAAATGAGACCACTACATCAGGAGCAGGCCCTGGACTTGCTTCCGCTGTAGCACCTCCACTGCACCCCATCAGGTCACTAACTCATTGGCACTTATTTCTTGTCCTTGCCCAAAATGTGGGTTTTTTGCAAAAGTTTGGGGTTGATTATGTTCCCCTTCTTTTCCTTCTAAACTTCATCTCCTACAGATGATAGGTCAGTTCATCTAATTTAAGCTAAATAACCTTCTTACAGGCGAGGAACCGCAGGACACTTAGGACACGCTGCATGGCTGACAAGAACTGCTGAAATTGCGCTGTACGACCCTGGCTTTTTCTAAGATATTCACTACATCAGAAGGTTTTATAGAAAGACCATTTCTTTGGATATTCCCTGTTCAAGTCCACGCAGGAATTACACGTGTCCATGTGACACAGTGAAACGCCTGCAGCAAGATGAACCACTACTGGAAATAAAGCACTTGGAAATTACACAATAAATCACGTCAAAAGCAGAAACCTTCTCAAGTATTTAGCTATATCATGGAGACCTTTCAGAATCCTTTGAGAGTTAACACTCCGCTGCTGGAAAACACACAAATACTACTGCCAGATTAAATACTTGCTGCATGTGTCAGTCTGAAAACTGGCTCTTTCTACTTTAAGACTTGGTGTATCAAGATGTCTCAGCAAGACAAAGTTCCACTGAAGTCTCAAAGACAAAGAGCCACTGATGCTGCAGCACCAAAGCCCTGCAAATTAAGAGAGGAGCACTGAAACTCATTAAAATTTACTTCAAAATGCTAAAAGCATCTGGGATAAAATACCAGTTGAAATGCAAATGTGAAGTTGTTTTGACTGCCACTGCAGGAGGTTAACTGCCCAGGGAGCAGCCAGCCAGAGCCAACACTAGTAACATGCGCCTTTCACCACACACTTTTGTAAGGCAGATTCAGATGGTGTATCTAGTTCAGAGCAAATATAAACTAAGCAGGCTTAAAGTTCAGAACAAACCCTGTTTAATATAACCAGCATTATGTGTAAAAGTGCTGGCTAGTGAGCAAACTAAGCTGCCCATGGCCAGAGCCCAAAAGCATCACCCTGCCCTAAAAATGAAAGATGAATACTCTCAAACATTGCATCAGCTACGGATAATCTTCACCCACAGAAGCACCTGGTAGGCACAGGGATGCCAGCAGGAATTGCCCCTGCATGCCCCACAAATAACTGTGTGAGACACACTCCATATATCCCATTGAACTTTGTGTCTTGAGATCCTTACCTGACTTAGCAAAAAATCGCCAATAAAGAATATCAAAAGGATGTACCTGTGACTGAATTTATTCCACATCACATACAGAAAAGCTAAAACGGTAACAAAGTGCAATCTGTTGCACTATACTAGCTGTAAATTATAGCACCTAGTATTTGTCAACATACAGAATTGAGATAAACCAAGAAATCTTAATTGGTTTATCAGCAATGAGATAAATCACACACCTAAGATAGGTTCTCCACCCCATGAAGTCACACACCCAGAGCCAGTACCAACTCTCCTACCAGCTCTACCAGCAGCGGGTATGGGATCCCAATTAGAGCCACATGGTGTCTACTCTCCACCCCCAAGGTTTTGAGTAAGAAATAACCCAGTTAAATACAAATCCCTGAAGGCAGATTGTGTGTGATTGATAACTAGTTACAAAAGGAAAGGTTACTTATTCACATTGAGCATTTTAGAAGTTACAGTAGACCTTAAACTACCCTTGCATGAAATAGGTTCTGGAAGAATAACTGGCTAAGCGATAACGAGGCACAACAACCAAGAGAGACAATGCTGAAGAACAAACTAAAGGAGAAACTGAAAACATTAGGAAAAAGCAGTAGTTCCTTGTATTTCCCCCTGCTACAATACTCTGTTGATCCTGAAATGGGTCTTTTACCAGGTACATCTCTTAGCTATTTTATTTAAGCCTGAGAAATTGCTCAGTGGATTTTGGGAGCTACAGAAGCACAGTATCAATTATTATTTATTTCTGGATGTTTTATGAGAACTTCCCCACATAGTTAAAACTATTTAACCTCTCAAGGCATTGAGCAACCGTGGGCCTTATTTTTACAGCTGAACTGCTGCTGGCAGTTGGCACCTACATGATGAAGGGGATAAGTACTGTAGACAGACATCAGTCAACCTGCACTGAAATCACCTACAGCACCTCCAGTCTCAGGCTCACAGTATTAAGTGTGGATGAGGCAAACAGCAGGAGATTTCTGCACGATTTCCTACTACATAGGTATGATTAACACCTCACCTACTGCACTGTGCTCAGCTTTGCTTGTTTTTATTTCCTTCTGTGATTCCTGACAGAACCTGATCTGCCCATGAATGGAAAATTATCTGCTACAAGTACCAAAAGCACTTACAATTAAAATGTGTTCAACCGCAAATGCTGATCAGAACATGTTGTGTGCAATGCCCTTCCAGACATTGTGGTAAAGAACAACCAGACTGAAGCTTCGTTCCTGAGAAGAGCTGCCACATTTCTAAGAGGTTACATACAGTCAGTGCTACTGAAGAAGAGCACTGCTGACATTTGGATCAGCTGAACTGACAGGACTGACAGTGGATGTCATTGTTAATGGGGATCTTTCTCAATCTGTAGTTTCTCTACAAATGACAGTACTTATGCCCCCGTGTTCAAAAGAAAACTTCATTTGGTCTATTACAAGCTAAGACACATACACAAGTTTTATCACATCACTGGTTACTCCCTTTAAGTTGTCCTGAGCTCTCCTGCCACAGTAGGTGAAAGGCTACTCCAAAGCAAGCAGACAACTTGCCTCCTTCAGTGTGGTAAGCTGTGATACAGCAACAATCCCTTTAATAGGTATGATACCAAATAAAACCACTTAACAGAGTCTTGCATGACCTTCAGGCATCAGAGTCCCTTCCTCCTCTACAGCTGCCAGAACAACCTTGACATTTCACCTACAAATCCTTTTACATCTTCTAATTCACTTGAAGGCAATGAGACCAACAGTATTCCAGGGCCTTTGGCACTCAAGCTTTACACACCTCTTATGCAGATGGCTGACAAACCTGACTTTCAAACCAAGTGTAATTCCTTTCAGTTTAGAGCAGCTGCCCTAAACACCCCGTTCCCAAAAATCCTTTAAAAATCCAGATTTGCAGCAGATACAACAGTTGCCAAATTTCAGCTTTGCAGTGGACAAACACTATCCTGCTGCCAGAGGATTTTTTTTTTCCTACTTACTGCTAGGGGACAGAAATAGTTTGGAAGACTCATCAAGTCCCAGTGGCTACATCCAAACTTCTACCCAGCACAGACATTGTATAAGTGATGCTGTCACGGGATGCACAGTGGCTGCTGTAGTGTTTCAATAATGAGTCACACAACAGCTTGGAAAATCCATAAAAACGAGCAAAGGCACCAGGAGCCTGATAAGACAGGAACAAGCAAGAAAAGGCAGATCCCAACAACAGGAAAAAAAACAGTCACCAGCATCAGAGGGCTCAGAACTTTAGTTTCATGAAATAAGTGGTATGTTTATATAAAGTGTTTCAGATCATTTTTAAGTGTGTGGTTTGCTCCTTACGCTCTGAAAATTCCACTTGCACGTGCATTAGGAAAAAACAAAGGTGACAGTTTCTGAAGAGTTTTGGTTTTCAGCTCTAAAACAGTGTTTCTGTCCTCAGAAGCCAAGGGCATGCCTTTAGACATGAAGTAGCACATGACATTACCACATCTCAAGAAAGTATCTGAATTTCCTGAGGATCTGGACAACCAAGACCCTGACAGTGAACACACAGATTCAATATGATCTGAGCAGCAGGAAACATGAGTCTGAATCATAAAGCTCTAGAGATTAATGTTGGTAGTAAAGCCACTTCCTTTTCTCAGAGTGATCCCAAAGGAAACACCCTTTGAGGTTCTGAGTTTCATGATTCTCCCTGTGCCCAGAATGGGAAGAAAACATCCAAATTTAATAGGTACATCCTAGACCAAAGTAAAAATAAGTCATATCCCTCGAGGCTCCAAGTACACCAGCAGCAGGCCTCATCAAGCCCTTAACTACAAGGGGAGAGTCTTCATGAGGTTTCTGTTGATCTGACTGTGAAAGGATGAAGCACAGACGAAGACACTGTTTTCAGCCTTCAGACTACACGGTATACATAGAACAAAAGAAGTGTTTAGCATATTTGCATCTGCTATAAACACTTTTGTTTGACCTAAGAAAATGAATCCCCAAGCACTCATGCCAAACGGCTGGGAGTAGCTCTTTCACTGTTACACCACACCCATCTCCATCCCACACAAGCATGCTTCCCATATATTGGTTCTGGAAAAGGCTGGCACAGAAGAATGTTAAATTCATTGTCTGGCATGGCTTTGTCACTGATCACTACCACGCCAGGAGAACTCCAAGTGATACACTTGGAAATTTACTGCTCTCTACAAGCACTCTCACTATGTCTAGTGTTTGCTCCAGCTGAAGCCACGTGAGCCTCTTCATTAAACTAATACTGAAAAATGAAGCTTGGAAAGCAACAGCTCAGCTCAGGCAGTTCTGCTGAGGAGCAGAGTCAGGCAGGGATTGAGTTAGGAGAAAATTTATGAGGCCCTTTAAAAAACAATCGTTAAAGAACCTCACATTTGTGACGAGGGTAACAAGAATTAAAGGCAGGAACTCTGGTGCTGAAACTCTCTTTGCAGCTGTGCAGAACTGGTTGAGTACGGGAGAGCAAAGAGATGACCGTGGCAGCAGAACTATGTCTGTAAAATTAAGGACTCCAGATGAAGAAAAAGCATCAAGTTAGACTGCATCAAACCCCATCCTGAGTGTTACTCTTTGCAGAATGTACAATGATCTTAGGGGTTTGGAAGTTGTACTTAGAAAATCGAGAGAAAACTACCATGAAAACAGTTTTAGAGGGAAAAACCCAACCCAACAGCTTTTCTATGTAAATCGTTTTCTCCTTGGTGCTTAAGACATACTGGGAGCTACAACTCTGTTTGCTTTCAAGTTGCCATGAAAATTAATGCAAAGCCCAACTTAGAAACACAATTCTCTTGATTCCTGCAGGAAGACAAGCTGTAGGCCCACATATGGCAACTACCAAATATGGCCAAAACCCCCTAACCATCATCAAATGGGTGCAAATCTACTTGCTTCCCCATGCAAAGAATCCACCTATAAGTAAAGGAGACCCTGCACTCCTCTTATGGGCAAATCCTGACTGCTCAGTTACTTATAAATGCTGGCCTAGTGTGAACTTTAAAGGCAGGCGGCCTCAGTCACATACTAAAGTAACGTTGTCTAACAGCTAATTTTAACAGCAAAAAGGTTCTCTGGAACCGGTACAACAGAAAAGACACCAAGTATCTCAAACGCATTGACCTGCTTTCCACATCTTCGAAGTTGTAGCATCACCCTTAGAGTAGCAGCTCACTGGAGAATAATTAGCAATACTGTTAACCAGCATCATGTTACAGCTTCCCGAAGAAACGTCTTGACATGAAACCGCAATCAAGCTCTGGATGACAACACCGGCTTGTGAAGAATCTCCAACCCATTACAGGCCACTGCAGTGTAATCCCACCAGGTTTAAATTAAAACATAAAAACGGGAGGAGAAGCTTTTTCTTTTTAATGTCAAAGTCCTGATGAAAATTTACTTCTGTCATCTGCTTGCAAACTAACTTTTGCAAAGTGTCAGTTAGCCAAAATCAACCTTGACTACACAGGAGAAAGGTCAAGCACTGTCAGAAGAATGCTATTCACAAACCAAAGATTCCACTCATTATCTCTAATTATTCACTACTCCTAAAATCTGAGCCCTTCAGATTCATTTCACATGCGAACCCAAACCAGAGAGTGCAATCAAGACAGAGCAAACACTGAAACTGAAGTTTGACATTTGAAGCCAGTCTCAATGTCACTTTGCCTTTCACTTGACAAGGACACAGCACACGCTAAAAATCAGGAAGTGTCCGTTTCAGTGATCTTTTCTCGGTAAACGCGATGCATACACAAAGGGCTTGGTTAGGGTTTAAAGGCACATGGGAAGTGAAACATTACACACCGTTTCTCCAGATTTTGAAGGCACTGGGCCTTGCAGGCAACCTATACAGGTGAGGTGCCAAGGCTGGGCCCAGGCACCCAGCACCCCGTCCCAATGGGTGTGCTGAGCGAGGTGGGTGTTGTGCTGCGGCAAAGAGTACAAAAGCTTTCTTCTAAAGCTAAAAAAAGAGAACTCGCACTGACATTTACAGGCGGAACCGCTTCCTTTGTCTGCAGCCGAAGGCTGAGCCACTTTGCCATGTGCGGCTCACACAGGAGGCCGGGACACCGCGACACCGCGACCAACGCCTCCCCAGCACCCCTAGCAGGGCTCGCCAGCACTCACCCAGCACATCAGCCGACCGGTGCCGGGCCACGAAGCAGGCGTCGTCGCCGTAGCACATGCCTTTCTTGAGGATGCCCTTGCGGAAATCTTTGCCAAAGCCACAGCTGGCTGTCACCAAGCTGTAGTCACGGGAGTCCGTCTGCGAGAGGCCGCCCAGGACTGCCCGGGCCACTAGCCTGCCATAGGAGAGCACCGAGAACATGGCGTGGGGCGCCCAGCAGCCGAAAGCCAGGAACGCGGGGAGCCACCGGCGCAGCCGCCTCCTGCCCTGCGAGCGCCCGCCGCAGGGAGCCAGCCTTCCCCTGCTCGCCGGCCGGCTGGGCTAGCCTCGCCTCAGCCCGCGCTGCTCCTCCTCAGCCCGGCCCCTCGTCCTCCCC